>PITA01007540.1:0-90845 GCA_004023965.1 Spilogale gracilis | reverse complement strand
GTCATGATCTCAGGGTCCTGGGATCGAGGCCCGCATAGGGCTCTCTGCTCAGCAGGGAGCCTGTTTCCTCCTCTCTCTCTGCCTGCCTCTCTGCCTACTTGTGATATCTCTCTCTGTTGAATAAATAAATAAAATATTTTTTTTAAAAAAATGCCTTCAGTGAGATCTAAAGTTAGAGATACTCTAACAGCTAAGGTAAGCCAAACAGATCGCATTACTGATCTAGAAGACAGATTGAGAAGAAGGAGCAGGAGAAGTCTTGGAACAAACAGCTAAAATCCCATGAAAATAGAATTAGGGAAATAAATGATGCCATGAAACGCTCCAATATCAGAATTACTGGAATCCTTGATGGAATTGAGAGAGAGAGAAGACTAGAAGATATAATTAAAAATATCCTGGATGAAATTTTCCCTAATCTGGGGAGTGAAACAAGTGTTCATGTCCTAGAGGCAGAGAGGACACCCCCCAAGATCAATGAGCCTAGAAAAACCTCCAGGAACATAACTGTGAAATTCATGAATCATAAATTCAAAGAATATGTCTTAAGGGAAGCTAGAGGAAAGTGATCCCTTATGTACAGAGGGAGGACCATCAGAATAATGTCAGGCCTGTCCACAGAAACCTAGCAAGCGAGAAAGGGCTGACAAGACATATTCAGGAAATTAAATGAAAAAAATATGCTACCAATGATAATGTACCCAGCAAGGCTGATCTTCAGAATGGAAGGAGAGTTAAAGAGCTTCCAGGGCCGGCATAGTCTAAAAGATTATGTGACCACCAAACCACCACTACAAGAAATATTAAGGGGGGGGGGGTTCTATAAAAGAGGAAATAACCCAAGAGTGACACAGAAAAGAAATTTATAGAGGCAATCTATAGAAATAAGAACTTCACAGGCAACATGATGTCAATAAAAACATATCTTTCAATAATCAATCTCAACGTGAATGGCCGAAATGCTCCAATAAAATGGCACAGGGTTTCAAACTGTATAAAATGACAGGACCCATCCATATGCTGTCTACAAGAGACACATTTAGAATCTAAAAATACATCCAGACTGAAAGTGAGGGGATGAAGAACCATCTTTCATGCCAATGGACCTCAAAAGAAAGCCAGGGTAGCAATTCGCATATCAGAAAAATTAAATTTTAATCTAAAGACAGTGGTCAGAGATACAGAAGAACACTTCATCATTCTTAAATGGTCTCTACACCAAGAAGAGCTAACAACTGTAAATATATATGCCCCCCAACACGGGAGCAGCCAACTACATAAGCCAACTGTTAAACAAAAGAATCATATTGATGCAAATACATTAATTGTAGGAGATCTTAGCACACCACTCTCAGCAAAAGACAGACCATCTAAACAGAAAATCAACAAAGAAACAAGAGCTTTGAATGACACATTGGACCAGACAGATCCCATATATAGGTTCAGAACATTCCACCCTAAAACAACAGAATAGTCATTCTTCTCAAGTGCACATGGAACTTTCTCCAGAATAGACCACATACTAGGTCACACATCAGGACTTAACTAACACCAAAAGACTGAGATTATTCCCTGCATATTCTCTGACCACAGTGCCTTAAAACTGGAACTCAACCACAACAAAAAGTTCAGAAGGAATTAAGACACTTGGAAGCTAAAGACTATCCTGCTCAAGAATGCTTGGATCTACCAAGAAATCAAAGAAGAACTTAAACGTTTCATGGAATCCATTGAGAATGAAAATACATTGATCCAAAACTTATGGGATATAGCAAAGGCAGTCCTAAGGGGGAAATACATAGCTATCCAGCCTCACTCAAAAAAAACCTGAAAAATCCTAAATACACCAACTCTCATTGCACCTTAAAGAGATAGAAAATCAACAACAAATTAAGCCAACCCCACACACAGGAAGGGAAATAATTAAGATTGGAGGAGAGATCAATGAGTTAGAAACTAGAGATACAGTAGAATACATCAATGAAACTAGAAGCTGGTTTTTTGAAAGAATTAATAAGATCAATTGTGCAATTAATCCAAAAGAAAACAGAGAGGACCCAAATTAATAAAATTATGAATGAAAGGGGAGCAATCAGGAATAACACCAAGGAAATGGAAACAATCATCAGAAATTACTATCAACAGTTACATGCCAATAAGTTAAACAACCTAGAAGATATGGATACATTCCTGGAAACGTATAAACTTCCAAGACTGAAACAGGAAGAAACTGACAACCTGAATAGACGAATATCTAGTAATGAGATTGAAGCAGTGATCAAAAACCTCCCAAAAAACAAGAGCCCAGGACCTGATGGATTCCCTGAGAAATTCTACCAAACATTCAAAGAAGAAATAATACCTATTCTCCTGAAGCTCTTTCAAAAAATATAAACACAAAGAAAATTTCCAGACTCTTTCTATGAAGCTACCATTACTTTAACCCCAAAACTAGGCAAAGATCCTATCAAAAAGGAGAATTTCAGACTAATATCCCTGGTGAATATGGATGCCAATATTTTCAACAAGATCCTAGCTAATAGGATCCAACAGTACATTAAAAAGATTATTCACCACGACCAGGTGGGAATTATCCCTGGGATGCAAGGGTGGTTCAACATACGCAAATCAATCAATGTGATAGAACAAATCAGTAGGAGAAGAGAGAAGAACCACATGGTACTCTAAATTGATGCAGAAAAAGCATTTGACAAAATACAGCATCCAATCCTGATTAAAACTCTTCAAAATATAGGTATAGAGGGAACATTCCTCAACCTCATAAAATTATTCTATGAAAAATCCACAGTGAATATCATTCTCAATGTGGAAAAATTGACATCCTTTCCATTGAGATCAGGAACAAGACAAGGACACCCACTCTCACCACTACTGTTCAACATAGTGTTAGAAGTCCTAGCAACAGCAATCAGACAACAAAAAGAGATACAAAGTAATCAAATTGGCAAAGAAGAAGTCAAACTCTCTTTGCTGATGACATGATACTTTATATGGAAAACCCAAAAGACTCTAAACCCCAAACTACTGGAACTCATACAACAATTCAGTAATGTGGCAGGATACAAAATCAATGCACAGAAATCAGCTGCGTTCTTATACACTAACAATGAAAATATAGAAAGGGAAATCAGTGAATCGATTCCATTTACTATAGGACCAAAAACCATAAGATACCTAGGAATAAACCTAACCAAAGCAGTTAAGGATCTGTTATTGGGGAACTACAGAACGCTCATGAAGGAAATTGAAGAAGACACAAAAATATGGAAGAGCATTCTATGTTTGTGGATCAGAAGAATATACATTGTTAAAATATCTATACTGCCCAGAGCAATCTATACTTTCAATGCCATCCCGATCAAAAGTCCCACCAACATTTTTCAAAATGCTGGAACAAACAATCCTAAAATTTATATGGGACCAAAGAAGACCCCAAATTGCTAAGGAAATGTTGAAAAAAAAAAAGCTGGGGGCATCACATTGCCTGATTTCAAGCTTTATTACAAAGCTGTGATCACCAAGAAAGCATGGTACTGGCACAAAAACAGACACATAGACCAATGGAACAGAAGAGAGAGTCCAGATATGGACCTGCACTCTATGTTTAAATCATCTTCGACAAAACAGGAAAAAATATCCAGTGGAAAAAACACAGTCTCTTCAATAAATGGGGCTGGGAAAATTAGACAGCTACATATAGAAGAATGAAACTCAACCATTCACTTATGCTATACACAAAGATAAACTCAAGATGTATGGGAATCTATCAAAATCCTAGAGGAGAACATAGGCTGTAAACTCTTTGACATCGGCCACAGCAACTTCTTTCAAGACACGTCTCCAAAGGCAAAGGAAACAAAAGCAAAAATGAACTTTTGGGAGTTTATCAAAATAAAAATCTGCATGGCAAAGAAAACAGTCAACAAAACAAAGAGGCATGCCACAGAATGGGAGAAGATATTCACAAATGACAGTACAGACAAAGAGCTGATATCCAAGATCTATAAAGAACTCCTCAAACTCAACCAAGAAAAAGATGATCACATCAAGAAATGGGTAGGAGATATGAAGAGGCACTTCTCCATAGAAGACATACAGATGGCTAACAGATACATGAAAAAATGTTCATCATCATTAGCTACCATGGAAATTCAAATCAAAAATCACATTGAGATACCACCTTATACCAGTCAGAATGGCCAAAATTAACAGGACAGGAAACAAGTATTGGAGAGGCTGTTGGTGGGAATACAAGTTGGTATAGCTACTTTGGAAAACAGTGTGGAGATTCCTTAAAAAATTATAAATAGAGCTACCCTATGACCCTGCAATTGCACTACTGGTTATTTACCCCAAAGATACAGATGTAGTGAAAAGAAGGGCCATATGTACCCCAATGTTCATTGCAGCAATGGCCACAATGGCCAAACTGTGGAAAGAAACAAGATGTCCTTTAACAGATGAGTGAATAAAGATTTAGTTCATATATACAATGAAATATTTCACGCTTCTATCAGAAAGGATGAATATCCAACTTTTGTAGCAACATGGATGGAATTGGAGGAAATTATGCTGAGTGAAATAAGCCAACCAGAGAAAGTCAAATATCATATGGTTTCACTTATTTGTGGAGCATAAGGAGTAATACGGAGGACAGTAGGAGAAGGAAAGGAAATGTAATGGGGTAAATCAGGGAGGGAGATGAAATATGAGAGACTTTGGACTCAGAAACAATCTGAGGGTCTTGTAAGGGAGGGGGGATGAGGGAATGGGTGAGCCTGGTGGTGGGTAATGAGAGCATATATAGCATGGAGCACTGGATGTGGGGCATAAACAACACTGAAAAAAATAAAATAATGTAGTAAATGGATAGACAAATGAACAAACAAACAAATAAATAAAGCAAGCTAGCAAGTAAGTAAGTAAGTAGAGGAAAAGAAAAAAAAAAAAAAAAAAAAAAAAAAAAAAAAAAAAAAAAAAAAAAAAAAAAAAAAAAAAAAAAAAAAAAAAAAAAAAAAAAAAAAAAAAAAAAAAAAAGAATGTCCCAACAGCTTTCCTGGGCTCAAGGATGGAATTAATATGGATGATGAAGAGCAGGAATAGAAAAAAACAAAACAAAACAAAACAAAAACATAACAAAACAAAGTGTCTTAATGGAACTTTTAATCCTAGACATATCAAGCTAAGAATTTAGATTTTCTATTTCATCTATTTTCTTAGCAGAAACATTTAATTTATTCAGTTGACATGGCTAATTTTATTGTGTTAATTCACTAGGCTATGATGTCCTGATGTTTGGTCGAATGCTAATCTAGATAGTACTGTGAAGGTATTTGGTAGAGAAGATTAACATTTGCAATCAGTTGACCTTAAGTAAAGCAAATCAGCCCCCATAACATAGATGAATCTCATCCAATTAGTTGAAGGAGCCATTAGCAAAAAAAAAAAAAATTAAGTTTTCAGAAGAAATTCTGCTCCAATAACAGAAAACCTGCCTTAGTTTCCAGCCTACAAGCCTGCCCTACAAATTTCACAGTTGCCAGCCCCCATTATAAACACATAGACACATACATACATAAATAAACGTATCCTATTTGTTTTATTTCTCTGGAGAACCCTAACACACCAGTCATTCCATTGAGGTTCTGATCACACTTTAGCCTTATAGTAAGAGGCCATAACTTCAGGAGCCACACAGCCCAAATTCAAATCCCAGCTTTGCCAATTACTAGCAAAATTCTGTGTAAATTACTCAATCTCTGAGCACCTGGCTGGCTCAGTCAATGGAGCATGCAAATCTAGGTCTCACAATTGTAAGTTCAAGTCCCATACTGCATATAGTGATTCCTTAAAATAAAATAAAATAAAATCTTTAAGTTACTCAATCTCTTTTATCTCCAACTATAAAATATTAGTAATGTTCCTTATCTTCCTGGTATTGCTCTTATGAGAATTAATATGAAAGTATACATGAAAATAGACAAAACAAAATCTGGCATTTAGTAGGTGATCACATGTTGGGACCTCTTGCCTCCCTTGAGCTCACAGCCATTATTGGGCATTGGCTGAGGTTGCCTCATAAGCTTGGCCCATTCGCGGACTTCTAGTTTTAGCCCCACCTGACAATCCAATCTGAAACCTGCCTAAGCCCTCAGTGATAGCCATGTAAGGGGCTCCTATTGGCCCCTGCTACTTCCTTCTTTTACTTCCTCCTTTCCTCTCTATATAACTATGTCCCTGATACAATAAAGCTGAGAACTGCTACGCCTCCACAACTGACACAACTCCCGGCTTGGTGTGGTTTCTTCCTGGTCGCAGGATGGGGACCGGGCCGCCGACTCTTACCCTCTCGCTCAGCCCCCCCCCCCCCCCCGGGGAAAACAGGCTGCTGTTTTCCTGCTACGCCACCCCTGTACCATTGTTGTGGAGAGCGACAACCACAAATGGCGAAAATGTGGATTATCTATTTTATCTAATATACTGAAAAAAACATTCAGACTGCTTTACTAGCTATACAGGTCTATGAATACTAATCCTACCTCAGTCCCTTCTTCTAAGCACAGTCAATTAAAAAAAGCCTTTAGTGCATATAAAAATGTCCTAATTTGGATTCCATAAAACAACGGTGCCATGAAATTACTGAAGAAAAAATGGTCCCAGATTCAAATAACAGTGACAACCTACATAGTATAACCCCCTTTGGGAGATTTGCATTTTACATTAGTATATTAAAGACTGATAAATTCTGCAGTCTCATTTAACTTTGTGTAATCTAATTATAGTAGTCATTAGGCATGTTTACAAATATCCAAGTCTCCCTCTACTTTCCCAGGAGCATGGTAAGTTTTACTTCCACACTCTTTGAAATTAGATGTGGTCATATGATTTGCTTTGGAGAAAAAGTGTCAATAGAATGACATGTAACATTTTTGGGTGGACCAGTCAAAGCCACTCCCTTTTTCCATGAACACTGAAGAAGCATGAGTTAGATGAAACTTCAGTCAGTCTGTTGCTGAGTGACGACAATGAGCAGTGCTGATCTGCTTTGGATATGGTACACATGACTGAGAAATCAATTTTTTTGTTGCTCTAAGCCAAATTTTGAGGGTTTTTGTTGCACTGTAAGCTGGCTGATCTCATGTCAAACAGGATTTTTTGGGGAAAAAAGTTAGGCATTGCTGTAAGAAAACCTTAAAATATATGGCATGTGTTAGCAGTTAGATTGCAAATATTAAGAAAACTGTAGCAGAATCTGAAAGAATAGCACAATGTTTTGCAATATGAAAATGTATATGACCACAGAATCATTTGTCCTAGAATCTCTATTAGCCAACTTACATTGGAAAATGCTAATCCAGAAGGGTTCAGGGAAATCCTTTCCTTTCTCTTTGCATGTGAATTATTGCCAAAATACATGCATACATACATACATACACACATACATACATACATAAATTTTGGCTGAAATATTATATGGATGTAAATGATTATCCAGTATTTTTTCATAGGCTAATTTTGTGGCCTTCTACTATTTACTCAAACTGCAATGCTTCTCCTCCTTCATAGTTTCCATCACTCAATCTTATTCTTCATAGTTTAGTTCAAATCATACTTCTCAATAAAACTTTACCAGATTCAACCTTTTGATTAATTGCTCATTCCCATTCATTTTGGATTGTACCTAATTTCTAGCATTTGCTACCCTCTTCCTAATATTATATGGTTAGGTTGTATATGTATGTCATCCCCATCTGACTGGAATCTCCTCAAAACATGGAAACTTAAGAGATCTTAATATTTCCTACAGGACTTAGCACAAGATTTTACATTCATATTAAACCCAATGAATGTTTGCTGAATGGAACTATGCTAAGAGCTAAGTCATGATACAATTATCAATAATAACAGTAACAAGAATAAGCTTTTTTATCACTTACAATAGAAACAATACCACATTTATAGAATTATTTTATTTTTCATATAATGCTTATGTGGTAGGTACTGTTATCTCCATTTTATAAACAAGAAAATTGAGGCTGAGAGAGGTTAAGCAACCTGACCAAGTTCACACAGCTGATTAGCAACTGCCAATTTGGAAAATGTAGATATAGATCTTGGCCTCAGATGCAGAAAGATATTTACAATTATACCTGCTATATCAGCATGAGCTCGTGTTTCCTTTTTCCAATTTAGGACAGTCAACTCTATAATTAGGTACAGTTAGCATGGAACAACACAAAAATAAAATTTGGGCTGTAGAAAAAGAAAAGAATAAAGAGAGAAATTACAAAAGACAAAGGGGACATACCCTGTAAAGACAGACTACAAAAACAAATTCAAAACTGTAAACAAAGTATTGCCAAGATGGACAGAGAAATTTCAATTTGTAAAAGTTAAAAAAAAACAAAAACAAAAACAAAAATACCAACCAAACCACAAGCCATACATATTAGAGTACTGACTCTCCCTTAGTGCCCAGGGCTTTGAGGGTGCGAAGATGTGAGAGAAGTGCACAGGCTTGGGAATGAACACAGAAGGGAATTCTAGAGGATGAGAAAATAAGCCTCGGTATGCCTTATCCAAAGAGGTTCACAAAACCTTTTATATGTAAAACTGAGTCTCAAGGATGTAAACTAATTTGTCATTTGTTATACAATTAAATACACTGAAATTAAAATACAAACCATCAGAAATCTAAAACTGTCTTCTTTGGTTCTGCTTTTCTCCATATTACTCAGCTTTCCCTGCTATAATCAGGAAATGGCTAAGATGGCAGTCAGGAAAGACAGGGATATCTACCAAACTGTCTCACCTGAACCTTCATGTCTTCAAAAATAGCTCAAAGTGTTTTCACATCTGCAGAGTAATAGCAGTTTGTCCCTGGTAACCATTCTTCCCCAGGCGACCCTCTCCTCTGACCAAGGTTCCTGGGCTAGAAATGAGTAACTGAACACAGCTGGGACAATCAGTGATCTTCCTATCTTATTCTTTGACCCTACTTGATTTTTTTCAGATATGATCAGCCCCTTAACCAAACTGAGGAAGAAAAAGTCAAGCAAACTCGCAGTCCTTTACTATGTAACTGGAAATTACCAGCTCTACGTGTTCTGCAATGTGCACCAGTTGTTTGGTCAAAGCCTATCTGCAGAGAGAAAATACATACTAAAAAGGAGCAGATTCAGTGCACCTGGCAGGCCCAGCTGTGTCCCTACCCTGGACTCCATAAGACACTGACTCCATAAGATGTCTTATCATCATTATGAATTCCTCCATTCTGCTTAAGGCAACCTGGTGGATTTCAGTCACTTACAATAAAAATAATTTGACCAAAGACCTCAGGTGGATCCTGGTAGTGATCTAAAGATGCAATGTTAAGAAAATTGCCTGAAAAGCAGAGGGTTTTAGAGAATAGGACAAATGAGGAGATACTGAAAAAGTAACATGGCTTAGGAAGTTATGGTCCAAACATGAAGTAAGTGTCATTTCATACTGCACCTGACATGGTAACATATTTCCTGAGCAGGTAGAGTTATCAGAAAATGTGGTTTTGAACTGATCAATAGCAGACTATATGTTCAAGAGGGTCTCCCCTGGGCTGAGAAGGAGTTGGAATGGGTAAGATGTTTACTATGATAGCCAACGACAACATAAATGGTAAAGAGTAGCAGAGTATCTTTTTAAAAAGGGGGAGGGTGGGCACCTGGGTGGTTCAGTTGGTTAAGCAACTGCCTTTGGCTCAGGTCATGATCCTGGAGACCTAGGATCGAGCCCCGCACTGGGCACCCTGCTCGGCAGGAAGCCTGCTTCGCCCTCTCTCACTCCCCCTGCTTGTGTTCCCTCTCTAGCTGTGTTTCTCTCTGTCAAATAATTAAATAAAATCTTTAAAAAAAAAGGTAGCAGAGTATGACACTGCAAAATATTCAACTTTGGCATAGAATTATTATGAACTAAAGGTAACTGAAAAAAAGTACATATAAGCAAAGCTCTCTGTCCTCCCCTCATTGCCCCGATAAGCAGCACATAATTTTGTACACCTTTCCCCCACTCTCCTCTCCACCAGGAAGGACAAAAGTTAATCATCAGACACAACTCTAGATTCTTATCCTCCCAGAGAAAGCATCAAAGAAATCTATGTATCAAACTTTACTAACTAGTCCTCATCTTCCATTAGTTCCCTCATATCTGTCTGCTTTCCCATTAATTTGCCACCCTAGAAATTCAAAGTCCTTATCCACTCTGTTTTGTCATTTGTCTAAAAATGTATTGTTCTTTTGTTAAGATAATATAAAAGCCCAAGTTCTAACCACTTCTTTGAGTTACTCATTGCTAAGGGCTCCCACTTATGAGCAATGCACATGTTAATAAACTTGCTTGTTTTTCTCTTGTCAATCATTTGTCAGTCTAATTTACAGCACCCCAAGCAGAGTACCTAAAATGGGTAGAGGAAAGGATTTTTTCCCCTTTTCCTACAGTGTAGACAGAATTGGAACTATGGTTGAGAAAGTTATTCCATTAAGTGTAATGGTGATAAGGTAAGGCAATAAATAAAAAGATCAGATTTAAACATGCAAGTGGGAAGAGATGGGAACTCCTTATGCAGTTTGTTACTATAAATAGTTCAGGGCTAACAGCATGGATAAATATCAACAGGTTGGCAACTGTTCATCATTGTGTTCACTGTAAGGTCCAGTTTTGGAATCCAAGCTGCCATCCTGTTTACTCATAAAAACAGCTCCAGGTGTTATGGATAAATGGCCCCTGGAAAACAAAGGTGAGCCAGGTTGGGGGAGACACCCAACCAGTTAAACCCCTTAATCTCTCCCCGGGAGGTATTTAGATGCAAATTAAGAATTGGCTGGGCATTTGGCTTGTGAACTGTGTGACTCATGCTTGCTGTTTAAAATGTCTATATACCCCTAGACCCTTGCATTCAGGGTCCTTGCTGAAACCCACTGTGCCAGGATGGATGCTTGAACCCCAGCTAGCTGGAAATAAACCTGGACCCCAGCTAGCTGGAAATAAACCTCACTGTGCAATCTGCATTACCCTGAGCGTCCTCGGTTCTCTTTGGGGAGGCAGTTGACACCGGACTTTATCATTCACAATTTTGAAACCACATGTCATAACAGTTATTAATGTGGAGACCAGAACCCCACTGCCTAGGTTCAAATCCCAGCTGTGTTACTTTTAGTTTGGAACCACTGGATAATACCTCTATAGTGGATTGAACCACTCAGTACCTCAGTTCCTCATTTACAAAATGAGTTTGTAACTTAGTCATGGCTATGTAATATAACAAACTCATTGGCCTAACACAAACAGCATTCATTTTTGCCCACAGTTATATGGTTCAGTTGGATTTTTTTATGGTCTCAAACTCAGGGCTTCTTCTGATCTCAGCTAGACTATGTATCTTACTCCAGTGTCCATATTCTTAAACTATATGCTATCTAGCTTCACAACCATAAACATATAATCTGCTGGTCTTGGGTTGGCTCTCTCACATATTTTGGATGAAACCTAATCTGGAATGGCATTGGCTGGCACAGATTTCCTGTTTGTAGTTTCTCACCCTTAAGTGGGCTAGCTCAGGCTTATGCACATGATATTGGCAGGGTTCTGGGAGACAGAGAGAGCAGAAATGTGCAAGGCCCCTGAGTCCTGCACTCAGAGATGCCATAACATCACTCCCAATGCATTTTACTGACCAAAGCAAATCAAAGAATCAACACAAAATTCAGAGGGAAAAAGTAAAGACTTTACACTTGACAGAAGAATCTGTGATGACACATTATAAGGGGTGTTAACAAAGGATTATTTAAGTGAGAGGGTATTTTGCATTCAGTCTACCATAATGGGGATAACAGTACCTACTAGACAGTGTTGCTGTAAGGATTAAGTGAGTTTAGCCCAGTGCTTGGCCAATGATCAGTGCTTTTATTATTATCTTAGTATCTGAAAGGAACCAGGCAGGACAATACATATGCCACCTTCTTAGCATGGAACAACAATGCTATGATCATGGGGGACTTTAAATCGGTTTTTTAAATTCAAGTTCCAGTGTATATCCATTATTGAACAGAGTAATTTTCTCCCAGTGTTTAAAACTATAGGAGGCAAAATCTCAACTTCCATTTTTGCCATTGTTTTATTGTGACTTTGGGCAAGATACCACAAATGCCCAGGCTTTCATGCCTTTCAGTTGCAAAGCGAGGGGTTTGGACTGATAACCTGAAGTGTCTCTGTTAACTGTTGATGAATTCTTCTAAGGATATTCCCCCAATTTTATTCCAACAACTAACAGGAATGGATGAGTCTTCCTATTGCATCAATGGCTTTTAACAGGAGAGAATGCCAGAGGGATATGGGCTGCTGAGAGTAACTAAGAGCTCAAAGTGAATTGTCAAAAACAAATAGACCTAAAACAATTTTCTCAAAGTCAAATTGTTGGAAAGGATAAATTGGTCAAAAAGTATTAACTGATATGGATTTTTCATCAGTAATTTTGATGCACCTGAAGAAGCTTCTGAGTTTTCATGAGTCATTAAGCTTTTTTGTCATTTTTTTTTTCAGAATTTTTGGAGGGAACAAAATTTCCTTTTCTTCTTCATTCCTAATTCACATACAGTCAATTATGTCTGTTCTGCTTATTTGTCTGAAACATAATTGTTCAAAATCAATGTTTCCAACTACCAGTTAACATTATGTTTTAACTTTTCAAAACTTGGTGTAATTTTTACAACCCTCATCCTCATTTAAAAATCTTACTTTTTTCTATATAATTTTGCTTTTTGAAATGCTTAGGTTCATTTTTTAGCCAGTGATGTTAACTTCATTTACTTAACCTTATTTTGTGTTCCATTTTGGCATACATCCTCTGTATTTTAGCAAATTCTACCAAAAAAAAGCATCTTTACTACAGTTATGCACAGATTTCGAGATCCCCAAAGACTACCAGGGAGTCACCAATTCCGATGCAAGAACAAAGAGCCTTTATTCGAGGTAGCTTGAGCTCAGTCTCACACATACACACCAACGCAGTGGTGTGATGCGGAGAAAGAGAGCAGTTCTTCAATGCACAACAGCTTTATAGGGGGAGTATGGCAATAGGTGGGGAGATGTCAGTGGCTTACACTGATTTGGCCAAGCATCAGTTTCGTCAGGCAGGCTAGGCCAGGGTTGGACAATATTTACACACAGTTGTTCCGGGGAGGGATCAAACTGAGGGTCTACACAAGATAGGGTGCATGACATATACGATGCAGTCAGTCTTTATTCTGCCCTTTCATTCCCCCCTTGTTTTGTAACTTATGGCCCAATCATGGGTTGGACTGCATTTTTACCTCACTTTCTGCCACTAAGGGCTCATACCGGGCACGTAGGACCATTATCTGAACAACCCCTAAATGTTTTTTGACGAACTGAACTAACCTGTTGATGATGTGGGGGCCGATGGTCAACAGCAGCAACAGGATCACAAGGGGCCTGGGAGGGCAGAGACGAGGGTGGTTAACCAAGAGGACCAGTTGAACAGAGACTCATACCAGGACTGAGATTGTTCCCTTTTCAGCTTCCTCTTTTGCAGCCCTTTTTTCATGAGAGCCATAGATTTTTTACAACCCCCGAGGGCTCAACATAGAAGCAACATTCCTCTCCCAGGGCTGCATATAATCCCCCTAGCTGCATTAATAATAATTTCAACCCCCTTCTGTTTTGGAGCACTACTTCTGATAAGGATGTTAGGAACTCCTGTAAGTGAGAGATGGATTTTTCAATCCCTCTTGTCTTTAGGAATAGGTCAGATTTTTGACCCTTTGCTAAATAAAACCTTTTCCCAGATCTATACTCCAAACTTATAACAGCCAAAATCCCATTCAAATCTATGAACAAAATCTACCATAACTAATTTTAATTACCCAGAGAAGGGTAGGAGAGAGGGTTAATAATCAGAGCCAGTTGCACACAGATGGAAAAATGTTCACAATCACTTTCAAATATATAAGGTGGCTCAGAAGCTCCCATATTAATAGGCAACAATAAAAGTAACAGCAAATTTCAGTCCATGGTCAGCGGGGTCCATCTCTGGGGGGGCATCCTCGTCTTCAGCTCATTTGATGTGACACATGTGAATCCAGGTTCTGACACCTTCTACTTTTACTGCTGTGGGGGTGGTCAGGATGACTGTAAATGGTCCCTTCTAGCGAGGTTCCAGGTTTCCCACCTGGTGGCAGCGCACCTAGACTAAATCTCCAGGTTAATGAGGGTGTGGCTTAACTTCTGCCTCAGTGTGGGCAGCTCAGACTCCCGCGTGAGCTCCCTTTAAGACAGACTGTTTTTAGCCGTGGATAGAGGGGAGGAGTCTCCCAAATATTATTTCAAGTGGGGTAACCCTGTTTAAATAGGGTGTGCACCGTGCCCTAAGGAGGGCAAAGGGAAGGAGATCCACCCATCCACCACCAGTTTCTAGAATTAGTTTTGTCAAGGTTTCTTTAAGAGTTCGGTTCCTTTTTTTACTTGTCTGGAACTCTGGGGCCAGTAGGCACAGTGTAGTTTCCAATTTGTGCCCACGGCCTTGGCCAATGCCTGTGAAACTGAACTCACAAATGCAGGGTCGTTATCTGACCTGATCGCCAGAGGCAACCCAAACCTAGGAATTATTTTCTCTAGTAGCTTTTGGCTACCACCCCTGCCATCCCACGTTTGGTGGGGAAAGCCTTCATCCAGCCTGAAAAAGTATCCATAAAAACACGTACTTGTGTTCATATTTTCCCTGCTTCATTTCTGTAAAATCCACTTTTTAATAAACTCCTAGTTCCCTACCCCTCTCTTTTTTTTCTTCTCCTCATCCTGGTTCCTCCTGCATTACCACCTGACATCGAGCACATCTATTTACCATATTTCCTCCTGCTGTTAATAAGCTCCCCCTCCTTTTTTTTTTTTTTTATAAACAGTCCCATGTACATGGAAAGTAGCAAAGGCATGCCTGCTGTCCATGTAGATATTGGTGGTCTTACCCTTGGCCATCTGCAGTGCTCTGGTGAGCGCAATCCGCTTTTTGTGCCAAGGTTCCAGGGGGGAGGGCACCTTCCAGAGCTCCTGCTCAGGAGAGACCATTGCAGCCCCCACATACCTTTTTCCATTGGCTATGTAGCTGTTCCTGTCTGTAGCACTGCTGGGGGCTGGAAAGTCACTTTCAGTTTGTTGAGGAGGAGGGCCTGACACCCCGTTACCCGTCCTTGACCAGGAGGGCCATAGCAGCAAGTCCAGGTGAGCTGACCCTGGAATTCCTCCTGTGGGTCAGACCACTCAAAGCAAAGAGGGGCTGAGACTCCCTTGCCAGAGATACACAGGAAAACACATCTTTGAGATCTAGGATGGTATACACAGTTCTTTTGGGCCCAGGAGGGAGAGTAGGGTATAGGGGTTAAGCACAGTCAGATGGATATCTTCTTATCCCTTCCTTTGCTCCCCAGGGGAGGGGTACAGGCAGATGCAAACAGCTGTATCAGTTGCTTTTAACTGTACCAGCACTGGAGGCTGTCCCTCAGCCAGGCCTGGAGGCTTTTCCCTCTTCCCAGATTTCGGGAAACTCGACCTGCAGGGTTTGGAGAAGGCCTCCCTCCTCTCTCTGGTTTTGAGATTGTCTCATAAAGGAGGTGTTTATCCACTGCTGCCACAAGCATTTGCACAGCGGGTTGCCCCAAAGTCACAGTCATGTCTCCCTCCAAGGACTGAATGCAGCCTGTAACTTGTGGAGGAGGTCTCTTCCCATCAGATGATACAGGACACTAGGAAGGACCAGGAATTGATGTTTAATGATTCCTGAGGCCAAATTAAAAGTCCTCTCTGTTGTCCATCTATGTCTTTCTGTGCCATTTGCCCGTTGTGCCCAGGGTTCCTCTCCAGATAGTTTTCCCATAGGCCTTAGCAATGATGAAAATTGGGCTCCCGTGTCCACCAAAAAGTCAATCGATTTCCCCTCTACCTTAACTCTAACCCGAGGTTCAGGAAGGGGTTCTAAACCATGGCCCTTTCAGTCTTTGGTGGCCAGTATTGCTGTTTTTTTCTTAGGGCATTCCCTGGCCCAGAGTCCTTTTTTCTTGCAGTAAGCACACTGATCTGACTCTAAGTCTCTCCATTTGCTATCTCCATGTTTAAGCTTTCTCTTCCATTGGCCACCTCCTATCTGCCTCTTCCCTTGAACACCTTTTCTGCTACGTTCACTAATTCAGCCAAGTTTTCCTTATGTCTGAGGCTGACTGGCTAGCAAAGGCTAGGTTAATTGCCCTCTGGTTTTTGGGTGCCTCAGGGTTGATCAGGCTGTACATTTTATAGGCTCCAGGAAGCCTTTCCAGAAAAGGGGACTCATTTTTACTTTGAGTCATCGCACTAATCTTGGATAAATTTATGGGCCTCCTTGGAGCCACCCAGAGTCCCTCCAGCAGAACCTGGCAGTAGAAATGTAGACTCTCCCTACCTTTACATCAATCTCCTTACAGATGAAACTCATTTTGCAAGATAATCACAACTGTAAATGACAAAAACTCAGAAACAGACATTGCTATTGATCCAATTTGAGAGTTTACCAGGACACGATTGATAAGGAAGTTTAGTTATTCTGTGACACACAGGATTTCAATAGTCAGAACGTTGACTGATGATCTTGTACTAGTACATGAAAACTTTAGGAAGGGCACATTACCTCCTGAATAGTTTTAGCACCCATCCAAATGTAAACCAAGTCTTCGCATTTGTCTGACACTACTTCCCAAGTGACTTAGCAAACTAAATAAAAGGCCTAATAAATTAAGAAGACTTCGTTTATGATTTAAATCTCAGGTAGTATGGTAAAACCTTAGAGTTTTACAGCACAAGCTTAGATAACATTAGGGATTTCAAAGAGGTGATAAATGCAAATCATAGAAACTGGTTTCTCCTGGCAGGCAAAAGGAGCAATTATTTACATATTCTTAGCAAGAGCAGACCAACAGTGGGAGAAAACCTTCCTTCTGAACAAAGAGAAAGCAGAGTTTCAATATTATACTTTAAAACTCATTCATTTCGGGGCACCTGGGTGGCTCAGTTGGTTAAGTGACTGCCTTTGGGTCAGGTCATGGTCCCGGACGAGTCCCACATCAGGCTGCCTGCTCGGTGGGACGCCTGCTTCTCCCTCTCTCTCTCCCCTGCTTGTGTTCCCTCTCTGGCTGTGTTTCTCTCTGTCAAATAAATAAAATATTTATAAATAAATAAATAAATAAATAAATAAATAAATAAAATAAATCAATCCCATTCATTTCTATCTTGGTCTATGCCAACCACATTTAAAATTCTGTTTCAAAGTTTTCCCTCAACAAACCTCTTTACAACTTTCCTTTGCATTTGGCTTTTGTCAAACGCCATTTTTTTTTAAACAACCATCTCATTTAGGACAAAATTACCTTTTTTTTACCTTCAACAAAAATTCATTCCTGTTTTTTACTTTTCCTACTAATCGGAGTAATTTCAAGAGGTGGAATGGAGGGACTAATATCTTCCTGAGAAGGTGTAACATCTGTAATGTCTTTCTCAGGAGGTGCAATAGTTTTAACATTCTTCTTAGGAGGCACAGTAACTTTAACATCCTTTTCAGGAGGCACAGTAGCTTTAAGAGTTTTGGCTAATTTATTTCTGTAAATAAATTCTATGTTCCTTTGATTTCCAGTGGCCCATTATATCTCCTTTTTATATTTTAAACTAAATTTTAAACTACACCTTCCCACCATTTTTCATCCTGTCCACCTCTAGGGGAGGGGGGATTACCTTCAGGTCCCTGTTAGGGTGCCACTTACCTGAAGCCAGCTCCGGCTGAAAGAGGGGTCCCTGAAGGAAACATGGTGTCAGCAAATGAGAGCGTCCTCAAGATCCCCCCCCCCAATCATCTGCCAGGCATCTCTGCCTCGCAGGCTTTCAGTGTTTTTATGTATAGGCAACAAATTACAAATCATCATAAAGGGAAGGATCTTTTACAGGGAATGGTTTTTGCTTACACAGCATTTTGCGTAATGAAACATAGTATTTTGATTAGTAAAACATATTGTTGCAGATGTCTATGTCTATAAGTTATGTTAACTCCCTTAACCAGGACATGGTTATTCATGATTCTTTACATTTGGCACCTAGAAGATAAAGGATAGACTAATTATATGGTATCTTTTAAATAGGCCTTTAAATCTGCCTTACAGATAAGCAAGCAATTATAGGCTCAGATGAGCTATACAGAAAGTTTAAGTTACACCATGAATATGATGACCAGAAGTTAGTCTGTTTGGCATCAAAGAGAAAGATAACTTATTTTGTAAAGGTAACAGTGGCATTTGCTTAAGCCTCTTTTCTCTGAGTGGGTGTAGAACTCTTTCTTTATGGATCCTTTGTGTGCATGGCAATGTTTTTGTTAGTACAGTTTTATTACCTTAAGCCCATTATTTAACCATTCAAGAGTCCGATCTTCTCCACAGAGCTGCAGGAAATTTAAAGAGAAAGTACAGAAAGTAAGTAAAAAGAGCAAATTCCAATGGGTAACATAACTTTGAAGTCTTATTAAAAAGGAAGTCACAACCTGTGAGGGAGAGGCCAGAGCAGAGGAATGGTTAAAGTCCTGAATCTATTGATGAAGTGACTGCAAATCCAGGCTGAGGTTACTATGATTCCATATACCTAATAAATGGTTTTGAACATTTTGCCGTGCAACAGAGGATTGGTTGTGTTTAAGGGGAGTCACACATATCCAATTATATTTTTTTGTGACACCAGAGAATAAGTCACACCTTTAAAGAAGTTAATTTATTTTCAATATATACAATAGCCTCTTCAAGTGCATCTACCTTTGCTCCTAATTTTTTATATATAGAGTTGTTTCCCTTATTTCCATCAGTCTTAGTTACAGTCAGCAGGATTTTGAACTCTTTAGAAACTTAATTTCCAGTGAATACTAAGGAGTAACCTATAGTAAACTGTTACACCAGAAGTCAGTTTTGAAACACAAGTTTCTAAAATAAACAGTTTCAGCAATCCTCCAAGTTACCAGGCCCCAGAGCAGCTGTGGACACCTCCCACTTGCCCGCGCCTGTGTTCCACATAGAGCTACCCGCCAGAGCCTCCTACCCAGGCCCGGCAGAGCTGCCAGGGCCCTGGAGAGCCTCCTCAGCTGCCGCCACAGTGGTGCCTTTGGTGTCGTGAGACCGGGTGCCCCGGGAGCCTTTGGTGTGGGCTCTGACACCTGCGTGGGGCCCACCTCTCCTCAGACGCGGCGGCTGTTTCACTCCAGTCATTTCACTCCTGTAGGCCTACGGACACAGGGGCGCACATTCCTGCCTGCCGGCAGGCCCCACAGCCATGGGAACGTGCCTGACAGCTCAGAGTGCTGCTGCTTCTCTGGCCATAGCCGAAGCAGTGGAGCCGTACACACACAAACACTTACACTCTCAGGCACTCGTCACATTGAAACAGGTTGGACACCCCCGTGCCCCTGACTCAGGCTCCCCTTCTGTCGGGTTCAAACCCCTGGCGACCATCCAGCCCAGGGGGATCCCAAACCCCCTGGCAACCACAGATGGGGATTTTCTCGGTCCCCTGAGAACAGTCTTCCAACTCCATGGAAGCAAAACTGAAAGTAGAGGACGGCCTCATGCCAACCGGTGGGAGTGACCTGCCCTGTCTCAGATTCTTGAGGGGATTCCACATTCCTCCAGCTTTAAGGGGATTCCATGTCCCTCCGAGGATTGGAACGTCTTCCTAATCCTCCAGCCCTTGGTCCACTAGTGTGTCCACCTAGACCACGTGGGGCACTACAAGTACCATTAATGAGCTCACATAAGAAAGACAAAGAACAAACAGACAGTGGCCAGTTAGGCTCTTCAGGTCGGGGTCCCTCGGGGCCTTGGAGATCCCGAACGAGCCCCCAAATGTTATGCCCAGATTTCGAGATCCCCAAAGACCACCAGAGAGTTGCCAATTCCGATGCAAGAACAAAGAGCCTTGATTCGAGCTAGCTCAAGTTCAATCTCACACACACACAACGACACAGCAGCGTGATGCGGAGAAAGAGAGCAATTTTTCAACGCTCGACAGTTTTATAGAGGGAGGTGGGGGAGTCAGGGAGATGTCGGTGGCTACACTGACTTGGCCAAGCATCAGTTTCATAAGGCAGGCGAGGCCAGGGTTGGACAATATTTACATGCAGTTGTTCTGGGGAGGGGTCAAGCTGGGGGTCTACACAAGATAGGGTGCATGACATATAAGATGGAGTCAGTCTTTATTCTGCCCTTTCAACTACTCAATGTTGCTGTCAGAATTGAAACTATAATGGAAAATATACAGTCTCAATGTGGCTTCTCAGATGGCTTTAAGGTTAGGTTTAAATTTATCAACCTAACAATGTGTAAAATGATATATGAATAAAATGTGATAGCAGATGACTCCAAGCCACTGATATCTTCACTACAGAAAGGAGAGAAGAGAAATACATGCTAGCTTTTCTAACCCAGTTAATCCTTACATTATTCTGATAGCAGAAAGACTTAAAGATTGAAATAAAAAAAAAAACTCAGAATGCTCTAAGTGAATACAGTGAATAAAACTTCAGTGACATCCAATAACTTTATTTTCTACAGTCAACTTTCACTTTTTCATGTCTTTAATGCTACAGATTCCCTGGGGTATACAATAAAAGAATAAATGATTAGAACATAGTTTAGACTGGCTTGCTTTGGGCAATTTGGTACAAAATCACTAAAGGTTTGCTAAGAAAAGCAAACAAGATTGGATTGCATCATGAATTAAAAATAAAAGTTTAATGACTGGAGATAAATCCCTAAAATTCTGAAAAGTGTCTTATTATATCAAATTCTCAACACCTTTTCCAGTGTTTCAACATTAGTACTATATAAATATTCAATTACAAAAAGAGTCATGTTTAATGATTTTTTCCAGTTTGGTTTAAGGCCAATTGTCTTCACCAGGATGACTGATAACAAATAGAGTTAGTGATCAAAGCCAAGACCCTTCAAACATGGCTAAGGCTAATTCACAGTGCTGCTTCCAATAAGGCACAAATTGATCTGAATTTGTTGACATAGTTTCTCTCTAATTCCTCAACTTCCTGCCTTATAGTTAGAGTTTTCAGTTCTGACTTCTCCCACATGTGTCTGATCTTGAGATTCTAGTCCCTGGCCTACTCCTTTATTTATATCTAATTAGAACTGGTTCATGTTCTCAGCTCTCTGCTTTTATCTCATTTTGTTCATTGACTTCTTTTCTTTTGGAGATAACTAAAATGGACCAAAATGCTCAGCAAGATTTCTCCTCTGGATTATTTCTAGTCATCACCCTGTCTATAATAAGGTTACTGACTCAGGGATTCCCTCAATTCCCTCTGGCTCCTATAATCAAACCTGGGCCACAGCACATTGGTCCCCAAGATCCTTCTGCCAGCTTCCAGTGGGCCTGATATTCTTATCTCTTGGTCCAGAGACACAAGGGTGAGCCAATCAGCAGTCACATTTGTATTAGATGAACCACCCTTCTTGAGTATACCTTATTGGACCAGAAGTGAGCACTTAAAAAAAAACTGGGTCAGATTTCTAGAATTTGGAAGATTATTATATTCTTGGTGTTTCTGCCTCTTGCTTTCCCACTACTCCTCTAATTTTCTCAGATGACCGGCTTCTTTTTCTCATCATACTTTGGCCTTGTATTTATCTTTTTATTTTTTTTTCATTTTTTTCTGGACTGTCTGGACAGCTTCCTTTTAAAGATTTGATTTCTGGGCACCTGTGTGGCTCAGTGGGTTAAAGCCTCTGCCTTTGGCTCAGGTCAAGATCTCAGGGTCCTGGGATTGAGGCCCGCATCAGGCTCTCTGCTCAGCAGGGAACCTGCTTCCTCCTTTCTCTCTCTCTCTGCCTGCCTCTCTACATACTTGTGATCTCTCTCTATCAAATAAATAAATAAATATTTTTTTAAAAAAAAGACTTTATTTCTAAGAGACAGTGCTAAAGAAAGTATATATATAACAAAGACAGAGGGGAAGAGACATATTTTTTAATGTTTCTAAGTGCTCATGCTGGTATTCTTTCACTGTGCTGAGATGCAGCAACCTAAATTTATGGCATGTTTAGAGTTCTGCATTGAGAACATATAAAGACTTTTGAAAAATCATCCCAAAAGTCTCCTGAAGAAATCCATACATGATGAATAGTTGAGCAACCAGACAACTAGGAGAACTGGATGTTTGCAAATTTTCTTCATGTTAGAACTCTTGTCTGACTAAATTTCTTATATTAAATCAATGTTAAAAATGCAACACAGAATCGAATAACTTCTCTTAAATGACTTTTCCCTAAAACAACCACTGGAGAATTACTAAAGTTAAATCTACTTTTGGCCTTAGAGAGATTACTTTAATTCAACAATAAAATGTCCTAGTTAGTTATAGTTTCATATATATTCATGCTCTCTGAAGGCCAAAAGAAAAAAATCATTGTATGTAGATTTAAAACACAGCTGCCTAAACAAAAGCAAAAATAAACAAGTGGGGCTACATCAAACTAAACTTCAGCAAAGGAAGCAGTCAGCAAGATGAAAAAGCAACCTATGGAATGGGAGATATTTGCAAACCACATACCCAATAAGCTGTTAACATCCGAAATACATAAGGAACTCTTAACTCAAGAGCACAAAAATAAACATCCTAATAGGCAAAGGACCTAAATAGACATTTTTCCATAGAAGACACACAAATGCTCAACAAGTACATGAAAAGATACTCAACATCACTATCATCAAGGAAATGCAAATCAAAACCACAATAAGATATCATCTCACACCTATTAGGACAGCTATTATCAAAAAGTTGAGAGATAAATACTGGTGAGGATATGGAGGAAAGGGAACTCTTGTGCACTTTTGGTGGAATTTATACTGATGCAACCACTATGGAAAACAGTATGAAGGAAACACAATAAATTTAAAAGTGAACTGTCATATGATCCAGCAGTCCCACTTCTGTACAGACATCCAAAGGAAACAAAGCCATTATTTTTTAAAAAATGAGATATCTGTACTCCCATGTTAATTCGTCCTTATTCATAATAGCCAAAATATGGAAACAACCTAAGTGCCAATCAATAGGGGAATGGATAAAGAAAATATGGTATACAAAGATAAAGACATATGGATAGGATGAGATATTGTCCTTAAAAAGAATATCCTGTCATTTGCCACAACATGGATGAACATGGAGGGTATTATGCTAAATGAAGTAAGCCGGACAAATACTGCATGATTTCACTTTTATGTGTAGAATCAAAAGAAATTCAAACTCATAGAAACAGAGAGGAGGAAAGCAGTTGTCACAGTATAGGGGATTGGGGAAATAGGAAGAGTCACTTCTTTGTTCAGACAGTTTCTAAGCCAAGAAATGATTTAATGAGAAAGGCACTTAACAAAAAATCTAAATAAAGCAAATTTCTCTGTAGTACATCTATAGATATTTTCTTCAAGATAATATACATATTATTTCCTTGAAAAAAGCACATACAGATAGATGCACACACATGCATATATGCTAAAGTTAAATACAAATAAAGATCACATTTCTCATATCTTATTTGCTTCTTTATAAGCAAAGACTGAGACTTGTGAATAGAACCTTAGAATTTAAAAATCGAGAAGCAAAATTTAATCAGTAAGAAAGTTGAAAAATATTTCTTGTGCATCCTCATTAATGATTAGACATGAGACTGCCATTACAGAGCATAAAGAAGACTATTACCTGGGCCTGATGTACTTTATTCTCATAGAGGTCTTCTCAGATTGGATTATGTGCACACCTCAGGGTATGTGGTCATGTGTCGGGTGCACAATGTCATGAGATAAATGCAGTGCATCTTCCTAGACTAACAATTTTATCTGATGATGTAGAGGTAGGGTGGGCAAAGTAATTTAATAGTAAATAATTGAAAGCATAGTTTTTACATTAAAGCACATATAGAAAAATTATAGTGCAGATTGCAAAGTGCTCCTTAAATTTCATGAAAATATATGAGGCATCAAATAAATTTCCTCCATGTTTGGTTGCATAAGCTATTTCCTCAAATGGCAGGAGGAGAAGAGAAGCTCCTTGGAGGGGTTTAGAGCATGTTTATTCTCTTTAGAAGTGCTTTGGGAGAAATTTTTACAGTATCATTGCTCTAATAAATTCCTTATTTCCCCCATACATATGTACCCTACTTTTTACTTAATATTATTGGAAGAGTAGAAAGAAGCTGGACAAGTAAGGTTGCTTTCCAGGTTTTAAGGACAAGTATAGTAGCCAAGTCTATTTTTAGCAAGGTCCTTTAGTTCTTTTTATATGGCCTCCAGAGCTGGAAGCTGGTGACAATACCTCCAGCCCTATCTCCATCCTGTTTAGGTGGTCCTGGGTCCCAAACACTGTTCGCTAAGGGCTGTGGGTAATGCCAGACAATCAGTTCAGTCTGCATCATTAACCTACAGGGATTAGTAGCTCTCTGTGCAATTGAATGTTCCCAGATTAGTCCCTGTGGTGAGCCACCTGCCAGGACTCAGCACATCACAGGCAAGCTAAGAAGCTGGTAAAAGATTTAAAGCTCAAACTTGAGCTGAGCAATCAGGATATGTTTCTCCCACAATTTACAGCCACTGTGGCATGACCTAATTTTTCATTCCCAGTTTGGTTTTTTTCTTTAAATTTTGTAGCCTGATTTATCTGATAGAATTTGTTAAAGCAAATTAATGGATGTAACTTCACCATCAGAAAATTGGAAAACATACTGCAGTCTAACATACCCTATAACCCTCTTTAAATTCTCATTGTAAACATTTGATATGTATTAAAATAAGAGTTCTTGGCCTCATGCAAGTTAAGGGCTAGCCTTTCTTTTGTGAGATAGAGACCTTCAACCAATAACAGAAAAACACGAAGGGCGCTCCAAATCTGCAAAGTGTATCCAAAGTGTACA
This sequence comes from Spilogale gracilis, assembly GCA_004023965.1. Lineage (NCBI taxonomy): Eukaryota > Metazoa > Chordata > Mammalia > Carnivora > Mephitidae > Spilogale > Spilogale gracilis. The sequence goes on along the minus strand of PITA01007540.1, from coordinate 65,811 downwards.
AATCATAAAATTCAGGCATGGCTTGCCAACTGCTGATACATTGATATGAAGTGGTATAAGGTTATCAATTTGCATACTTAAAAAGAGATAACTGTTTTGCTATCAAATGAAATAGAGTAGGGAACAGATGTACTCTACTCCTGCCCAAAATAATGAAAATAAAACAAAATATATAACAAGGCAGCTTTCATGATATTAGGCAATGAAAGGCAATAAATTTTGAGAGAGTAAAACAAGCAAGGAGTACAGTGTGATTTCCCCAGCTTACTGCCTGATGTGTCCTGAGACCACAGTTCACAAAGAGGACTTTCAAGTAAAGCCTACAATTTCTCTGATTAGAACAGATAAAGCTGGAAATTTGAGGAGAACAAAAGTAGCTAGTTTTGCCAGACAGAATCCTGGAGAAGAGACTGCTTACATGGAGAGAAAATCCCAGAGACTTAGCGCATCCTCCTCAGCTACTGATCAGTGCTACTGATGGGTGGAGAAACTCCCCAAGGCTAGATAGAATCATCTCAGAGGAACAGAAGGAACTATGCTCAGTGAATAGGAATAGTGCCTCTTTCCATCACTTAGACCAGAGAACTTAACAATTCATGACACATGGGTAGAATGTTCAAAAGGTCCTTGCCTCAGCGGTGGGGAATAATTAGCCCGAGCATAAATGTTGTTCTGTTCCTACATTAAGATTCAAATCTTTTTTTAAAAGATTTTATTTATTTATTTATTTGACAGAGAGAGAGAGAGATCACAGTCAGGGAGGCAGACAGAGAAAGAGGGGAAGCAGGCTCCCCACTGAGCAGAGAGCCCAATGCAGGGCTTGATCCCAGGACCCTGAGACCATGACCTTAGCTGAAAGCAGAGGTTTAACCCTCTGAGTCACCCAGGCACCCTGAGGTACAAATCTTTTAAAAATCTTAAAAGAAAAACCAAATTGGATCAAACTACTTCCTAGTAACCAAACTGCCTCAGAATAAAGCTCATGAATAGCTGTAGGAATATAAAAATATTTAGCACTAAACAAAGGAATAGTCATACCAGACATGCAGAGGCAGGAAAATATAATTCATAATGAGGAGAAAAATCAATCTATTGAAACCAATTCAGAACTAACAGATATATCAGAATTAGCCAACAATGACATTAAAACAATAATTATAAGCATATTGTAGATGTTAAAAAGACACAAATTGAACATCTAAAGATGAAAACTACAAGATCTGATATAAACAATACTCTGGATGGGATTAATAGCAGATTAATCATTACAGAAGAAAATATTAGTGAACCTGAAGACATAGCAAGAGAGATTATCCAAAATGAAACTAAGATAGTAACATATGAAAAAGCATCAGTGATCTAAGTAACAAGTTCCAACAGCCTAATATAAATGTTATTGGAGTTTCCAAAACACAGTAAAACTATCTGAAGAAATAATGGCTAAAAGTATTCCAAACTGACTTAAAAATATATATTATAACTTTTTAAAGATAAATTTAAATTACAAATATTACATATAAATTTACTTATATATATGTAAACTCTTAAATCCAAGAAGCTCAATGCATCCTAAGCATAAGACACATGAAGAAAACAATATTAAAGTACTTCACAATCAAATTGTAAAAAAAAAAAAAAAATTATAAAGAAAAATACCTTAAAAGCAACTAGAGAAAAAGAACACATTAAATACAGAGGACCAAAGATAAGAATAATGGCAGATTTTTCATCAAAAACAAGGCAAGTGGGATGTTTGGGTGGCTCAGTTGGTTAAGCGTCTGCCTTCAGCTCATGTCATGGTCCTAGGTCTTGAGGTCATGGGATCAAGTCCCATATCAGGCTCCTTGCTCAGCAGGGAGCCTGCTTCTCCCTCTGCCTGCTGCTCCCCTGCTTGTGCTTGCTCTCTCTCTCTGACAAATAAAAAAAAAATCTTAAAAAACGAAAAATAAAAACAAAGTAAGAGAGGAGTAGAGCAACATCATTAAAGTAGTCACAAAGGAAAAGAACCTGTTTACTCAAGAACTCTATACCTAGAAAAAATATCTTCCAAAACAAATGTGGAAAGAAAACCAAATATGAAATAAAAAATTTGTTTTAAGGCAAACAAAAGCTGAAAGTGTTCATTACTAGCTTTCTGCCCATAGATGCCACCGAGTAAGCATCGTTAAATCCTTCCCTTCCACGTCATGTCTAAGTCAGAGCCTGAACAGCTTGAACAGCTGCGGAAGCTCTTTATTGGAGGTTTGAGCTTTGAAACAACCGATGAGAGTCTGAGGAACCACTTTGAGCAACAGGGAACACCTACAGACTATGTGGTGATGAGCAATCCAAACACCAAGCACTCCAGAGGCTTTGGGTTTGTCACATATGACACCGTGGAGGAGGTGGATGAAGCCACAAATTCAAGGCCACACAAGGTGGATGGAAGAGTTGTGGAACCAAAGAGGAATGTCTCCAGAGAAGCTTCTCAAAGACCTGGTGCCCAATTAACCATGAAAAATATTTTTGTTGGTGGCATTAAAGACGACATTGAAGAACATCATCTAAGTGATTATTTTGAGCAGTATGAGAAAATCGAAGTGACTGAGATCATGACTGACTAAGGCAGTAGCAAAAAGAGGGGTTTTTATTTTGAAACATTTTGATGACCATGACTCTGTAGACAAGATTTCCATTCAAAAATACCATACTGTGAAGGGCCACAACTGTGAAGAAAGGAAAGCTCTACCTAAGCAAGAGATGGCTAGTGTTTCTTCCAGACAAAGAGGTCAAAGTGGTTCTGGAAACTTTGGTGGTGGTCATGGAGATGGTTTCAGTGGGAATGAAAACTTTGGTCGTGGAGGGAACTTCAGTGGTTGAGGTGGCTTTGGTGGCAGTCGAGGTGGTGGTGGATATGGTGGCAGTGGGAATGGCTATCATGGATTTGGTAATGACGGAAGCAACTTTGGAGATGGCGGAAGCTATAATGATTTTGGCAATTATAACAATCAATCCTCAAATTTTGGACCCATGAAAGGAGAAAATTTTAGAGGCAGAAGCTCCAGCCCCTATGATGGTGGAGGCCAATACTTTGCCAAACCACAAAACTAAGGTGGCTATGGTGGTTCCAGCAGCAGCAGCAGCTACAGCAGTGGCAGAAGGTTTTAATGACTGCCAGGATATAAAGCTTAGCAGGAGAGGAAAGCCAGAGAAGTGACAGGGAAGCTACAGGTGGACAATACTCATGTGTATGGGCAAAAAACCCGAGGGCTGTATTTGTGACTAATTGTATAGTCAGGTTGTTTTAGTTTCTGTTCTGTGGAAAGTGTAAAGCATTCCAACAAAGGGTATTAGTGTAGATTTTTTTTTTTTGCACCCATGCTGTTGATTGCTAAATTTAATAATCTGATCATGACGCTGAATAATTGTGTCTTTAAAAAATTTAAAAAAGGATTCATTACTAGTGGATTCACACCAAAAGATATGTTAAGGAAAGTACTCTAGGCAGAAAGAAGTAAGGAAAGTACTCTAGGCAGAAAGAAGTAACATCAATTTAAAATATCTATTTACATAAAAAAATGAAGAGAAACAGAATTAGTGATGACATAGGTAAAATACAAAGTTTTTTTTTCTTTTTTAATTTCATTTTTATTTTTACTTTTTTAAAAAATATTTTATTTATTTATTTGACAGAGAGAAACACAGCTAGAGAGGGAACACAAGCAGGGGGAGTGAAAGAGGGAGAAGCAGGCTTCCCACCAAGCAGGGAGCCTGATGTGGGGCTTGTTCCCAGGTCTCCGGGATCATGACCTGAGCTGAAGGCAGACGCTTAACCAACTGAGCCACCCAGGCACCCCTATTTTTACTTTTTATTTTACTTTAATGCCAGTATCATTAACATGTAGTGTTATATTAGTTTCAGGTGTACAATACAGAGATTCAATAATTCCATACATCACTCTGTGCTCATCATGACAAATGCACTCCTTAATCCCCATTACCTATTTAATCCATCCCCTTGCCCTCCTCCCTCTGGTAACCACAATTTTGTTCTCTGTAGTTAAGAATATGTTTTTTGGCTTTTGTTTCCTCTCTCTCTCTCCTCAGTTGCTAGGTTTCTTAAATTTCACATGTAAATGAAATCTTATGGTATTTGACTTTGACTAGCTTATTTCATTTAGAATTATACTCTTTAGCTCCATCCATCTTGTTTCAAATGGCAAGATTTCATTCTTTTTTATTGTCGAATAATATTCCACTGTGTATAAAAATAAATACCACATCTTCTCCCTCCATTCATCTATCCATGGACATTCGAACAGTTTCACAATTTGGCTATTGTAAATAAAGCTGTTATAAACATAAGTTTTGCATATATCCCTCTGAATTCCTGTTTTTGTATTTTTTGAGTAAATACCCAGTAGTGCAATTACTGGATCATACGGTAGTTCTATTTTTAACTTTTTGAGGACCCTCCATACTGTTTTCCACAGTGTCTGAACCAGTTTGCATTCCTATCAACAGGGCATATCTTTGCCAACACCTGTTGTTTCTTGTATTTTTTTGTTTTAGCCATTCTGACAGGTGTGAGTGATATCTCATTGTACTTCTGATTTGCATTTCCTTGATGATGAGTAATGCTGAATATCTTTTCATTTGTCTGCTGGCTACCTGGATGTCTTCTTTGAAGAAATGTCTGTTCACAGCTTCTGCTCATTTTTTAATGGGTTGTGGTTTTTTTTGGTGTTGAGTTGTATAAATTCTTTGTGTATTTTGGATATTAACCCTTTATTGGATATGTCCGTTTTTACTTTTGTTGATTATTTCCTTCACTGTGCAGAAGCTTTTTATTTTGATGTAGTCCCATCAGTTTATTTTTGCTTTTATTCCCTTGGCCCAAAATACATTTCTAGGAAATGTTGCTATGGCCAATGCCAGAGAAATCACTGCCTCTGCTCTCCTCCAGGGTTTTTATGGTTTCAGGTCTCACATTTATGTCTTTAATCCATTTTGAATTTATTTTTATATATGGTTGTAATAAAGTGGTCCAATTTCACTCTTCTGCATGTATCTTACCAGTTTTCCTCTCAATACCATTTGTTGAAGAAATTGTCTTTTTCCCATTGGATATTCTTTTCTGCTATGTCAAAGATTAACTGACCACATAATTGTCAAAAGGTCTTTTCTTAATATTTAAATCTCTGTAAAAGACAGAACTGACTACATAGACAAAAATAGTAACATTGTATTGAGAGTTTATAATAAGTTATAGTTTATAATAAGTCAATAAAATGTACCACAACAGCAGCATAGGGAAAATGGAAATACACTATTCTAAAATTATTATATATAAAGTGGTAATCTCATTTGAAGGTACAGTGTGATAAATTAAAAAGGGCTATAGTATGTAAGCTGAAAAAGGAGATACAATGAAATGAAAATATTCAATTAATGCAAAAGAAGACTGAAAATGAATGAGTAAAAAAGAGATGGAATAAAGAGAAATCAAACAGCAAAATGACAGATTTCCCATATGCACAATCACATTAAGTTTAAATGGTCTTTTTTTTTTTAAAGATTTATTTATTTATTTATTTGACAGAGAGAGAGATCACAAGTAGGCAGAGGCAGGCAGAGAGAGAGGAGGAAGCAGGCTCCCCGCTGAGCAGAGAGCCCATGCAGGCTTTGATCCCAGGACCCTGAAATCATGACCTGAGCCGAAGGCAGAGGCTTTAACCCAGTGAGCCACCCAGGTGCCCTAAATGGTCTTAATCTAAAAAGTTAAATGGTCTTAAAAGGCAGAGACTGACAAATTTAAAAAACTAAAGAGAAGGGAATACTGCCCACCTCATTCTATGAGAACAGCATTATCCTATCACAAACCCAGACACAGACATTAGGAAAAAACAATTACAAACCAGTATTTCTTATAAACAAAATTTTCATAAATCAAATCCTAATATATATATAAATGAATTACAGGGTTTATGCCAAGAAAGTGAATTTCATTTACCATCTATCAGTCAATGTAATTTTTTAAAAAGGAAAACTATGTGACAATTTAATAGATGCAGAAAACGCATTTGACAAAAACCAGTTAATAAATACTCTCAACAAACTAAGGAGAAAAGAACACGTTCTTAAATTGTAAAAGGCAAAAACCTACAGTTAACTTACTTTTTTAAAGATTTATTTATTTATCCTTAGAGAGAGAGAGCGCAAAGGGAGCAGGGGAGAGGAAGAAGGAGAGAGAATCTCAAACAGACTCTGCGCTGAGTGTGGAGCCCAACATAGGGCTCAATCTCATGACTCTGAGATCATGACCTGAGCTGAAACCAAGAGTCAGATGCTTAACCAGCTGTGCCATCCAGGAACCCCAGTTAATTTCATTTTTAATGGTGAAAGATGGAAAGTTTTGCCCCTAAAATCAGGAACAAGCTAAGGTTATCCACTCTTAGGATATGTGTGTGTGTGTGTGTGTGTGTGTGTGTGTGTGTGTGTTCAGTTAGCCAACATATAGTACATCAAGTTTTTGTTGTAGTGTTCAGTGATTTTAGTTGTACATAAAACCCAGAGCTCATCACCACACGTGCCCTCCTTAATACCCATCACCCCTCACCCCCTTCCCTTCTGTAACCCTCAGTTTGTTTCCTGGAGTCTAGAGTCTCTTGTGGTTTATCTCCCTGTCTGATTTCTTCCCATTTAGCTTTCCCTCCCTTCCCCTGTGGTCCTCCACTCTAGTCCTTATGCTCCACATATGAGTGAAACCATATGATAATTGTCTTTTTCTGACTGATTTATTTCACTTAGCATAAGCCCCTCTACCCGTGTTGATGCAAATAGTGGGTATTCATCCTTTTTGATGACTGAATACTCTTAGGACTTCTACTCAGCACTGTGTTGGAAGTTTTAGGTAGTGGAATAAGGCAAGAAAGAAATAAAGGCATTGGAAAGGAGGGTAAAAACTCCTTGTTTACGAAAAATACGATCATATAGTTGGAAAATATAATGGAATCTATATATAGGCTACTAGAACTAATAAGAAATCTGGTAATTCAGGAGGATACAAAATCAAAATAAAATATCAACTGTATTTCTAAATATTAACAATGAACTATCAGAAATTAAAGATAAAAATATTACTTACAATATTATAAAAGTACTAAGCAATATACATGACAAATAATTGCAAGATTTTTACATGGCAACTATAAAACCGCCAAAAGAAATTAAAGACTTAAATAAATGTCCATGGGTCAGAAGACTCAGTATTGTCATCATATCGGTTCTCTTCAACTTGATTTCTGTATTCAAAACATCCCTTTGAATCATAAAAGGACTTTTGTAGAATTTGACAAACTGATTCTAGAACTCATATTGAAACATAAATGAGTTATAAAAACTTAAACAACTTTGAAAAAGAAGAACAACATAGAGGGTTAAAACTACCAATTTCATGACTTATTACAAAGTTACAATAATCAAGATAGTGTGGTTATTAGTGTTCCAAGAAGTAAAAGAACACAACTGAGAGCCCAGAAATAAACCTACACATAAATGAACAGCTTATTTTTGACAAAAGTGCAAAGAAAAGTCATCAGAGAAAGGACAGTCTTTTCAACAAATTGTGCTGTAATAACTGATTATTCACATGTAAAAAGCAAAGACCAAACTTAATACAAAAATTAATTAAAAATGGATCCCCTAGACACAAGTATAAGACCTGAAACTATAAAACTTTTTAAAAGACCACATTAAGAGAAAATTCTTGTGACCTTGGGTTAGTAAAAGATTTCTTAGCTATGACATCAAAAGAACATTCCATAAAAGCAAAAATTGAAAATTGCTAAATTGGACTTAATTCAAATTTAAAACTTCTGTTACTGAAAGACACTGCTAACTGGGTGAAAAGATAAGCTCATCACTAATTTGAAAACAAAGGACCCTAATAAAAAATGAGTCAGAATCTTTTTTTTTTAAAGATTTTATTTATTTATTTGACAGAGAGAAACACAGCAAGAGAGGGAACATAAGCAGGAGGAGAGAGAGAGGGAGAAGCAGGGAGCCCAATATGGGGCTCGATCCCAGGACTCTGGGATCATGACCTGAGCCAAAGGCAGACACTTAACGACTGAGCCACCCAGGTACCCCCAAAAATGAGTCCAAATCTTAACAGACACTTCACCAAAGAAATATACAAATGGAAAATATGCACATGAATAAAATACTCTACATTATATGCAATCCGAGAAATGCCAGTTAAGATAAATACTACCAGACACCTATTAGAATGGGTAAAACCCAGAATACTGACAAAAATAAATGCTGATAAAGATGTGAAACAACAGAAATTCCCATATATTGTTTATGGAAATGCAAAATGATGTAACCACTTTGGAAGACAGTTTGGTTGTTACTCATAAAACAAAACATACTCTTACCACATCACCTACAATCATGTTCCTTAGTATTTATCCAAAGGAGTTCAAGATGTATGTCTACACATAAACTGTACAGAGATGTTTATAGTAGCTTTATTTATAAATGCCCAAACTTAAAGCAACCAAGATGCCCTTCAGTATGTGAATGGATAAACTGTAGTACATCTAAACAATAAAATATTCAGTGCTAAAAAAAAAAAAAAGTGAGCTATCAAGCCATGAAAGGACTTACTTTCATGTTAGAGGAAACTTACTAAGTAAAGGGCCATCTGAAATGGCTACATAAATTCCAAGTACATAACATTCTGGAAAAGGGAACACTACTGAGACCAAAAGGTCAGTGGTTGGGGTAGGGAGGGGAGATAAATAGGCACCACACAAAGAATTTTTAGGAAAGTGAAAACACTTTGCATATTATAGTGATGGTTATATGCCACTACCCTTTTGTCCAAACCCACAGAATGTTAACACCAACAGTGAACCCCAAGGTCAGTTATGGACTTTAAGTGATTATAAGAAGTCAATGTAGAGGCATTCCTTAAAAAAAAAAAAATGCACCATTCTGGTGAGTGGTGTTGATAATGGAGTGGTCTATGTACGTGTGGTGGTAGGGGGAACATGGGAAATCTCTGTGCCATCCTCTCAATTTTTCATAAACCTGAAACTGCTTTTAAAAATAAAGTTCCTTAGGGTCACCTGCATGGCTCAGTCATTAAGCAGCTGCCTTCGGCTTGGGTCGTGGTCCCAGGGTTCTGCGCTCGAGCCCCACATCAGGCTTCTTATTTAGCGGGGAGCCTGTTTCTCCCTCTTCCACTCTCCCTGCTTGTGTTCCCTCCCTTTCTGTGTGTCTCTCTGTCAAATCATAAATAAAATCTTTAAAAATAAATAAATAAATAATGAAAATAAAGTCCCTTAAAATAATGACAATCATACCGGGAGAAAATATTTGCAAAGCCAGAACATACAGAGTCCTCAAAACTCACAAGTAAGAAAACAATCCAATAAACAAATGGGCAAAAGATTTGAATGAATACTTCTCCAAAGAAAATATAAACGCATATGGATGGCAAATAAGTAGACAGAAATATATATAGCATTAGTCATTAGGAAAATGGAAATCAAACCATAATGCTCTACCATCAGACATCTCTTAGAATGACTAAAATTAAAAGGACAGACCATAGCAAGTATTAATAAAAACTTGGAGACTATGAAAGTCTCAGATACTTTGCTGATGGGAATTTTAAATGACATCACCACTTTGGAAAACAATTTGCAGTTTCTTGCAAAGTTAAACATCCAGTTTCTCTATGGTTCAGCTATTCTATTCCCGAGTAATAACCCAAGAGAAAAGAAAGTATATGTCCTTACAAAGACATATACAAATAAATAACCCAAATGCCCATCAAAAAGTGAATGGACAAATCATACATTCTTAAAATGGAATACTACTCAGTAATAATTAGGCTGAAAGAATCCTGCCTAAAATAGAATACATTTTGTATCATGCCATTTATGTAAAATCATAGAACATGAAAACTAATCAACAGTAATTGTAGCTGGCTGAGGAAAGGTAGAAAGAGGGACAATAGAACGGAATAACAAAGGGCATGAGAAAACTTTCACAGGTAAACAATATGCTCATTACCTTATTTTGGTGATGGTTTCATAGGTTTATAGATATGTCAAAATACGTTCAGTGTATTATATGCCAATGATATAAAGCTCCTTATTTTTAAAGAGAGATAACTCATCCATATGAAAAGTATACTCCTACCTATTTAACGTATCTTTTTCTATCCTTGAATGTATGAATCAAATACAATCATTTGTATCTAACACTGTTGGTTTCCTAAAACCATGGTGCCCTCTACATAGTTTACCCAATGAAGTGTATTCATACACATGCCAACTGTCCACAGGTTGAGGATTTAGATTTTTCAGTTGTTCCTTATTCTAATCTACTTTGTCACTCCTGAATACAAACCTCAATGCTTGTTTCTTCTCTATTTTTAGTTGACCTCTTCAATTTTCAGTTTGAATTCTGTCCTAGTTGTAACTGTAGCTCATCTCCAGACAACGATTTTAGATTTTTATCTCAGCTACATTTTCATAAACCCCCTTAGACCAAGTCTTTCTGGTAATCCAGGACTTCTACATTGATGGTCTACTCCCATTTGATCACTGACTCCAGGATCAGAATTGTGAAACTAACGTGATGTCCTGTAAGAACTTAAGAGAGCTAACTGATGCAGGCAGGAATATGACATAATGGAAAATACCACATGCTTGTTCCCCTAATGATTTTCTAAAAAACTGAAAAAGTTGTTTAAAGAAACTATTCTTAAATACTGATGAACCATCGGAGCCAGTATAAGAGGTATGGGGAGATATGTTGATATCCTGACAGAAATGTCCATTTTATGAGAATATAGAGTCTTAAAAGTTGAGATACAAATAGAAATATTTGCTATCAAGAAGGCATAGTTCATGGGAACTGCCACCACATTCAGCCATTATACACAATGGCTGAGGGTGCTCTGGAACCCAAACTATGGAAGCAACAGACCAGGAGACTAACTGGGCAAATAGAACTGTTTGAGGGGAGAGTCCATTCTCCTTTTAAACTACCATTAATCACTCAGTGTGACTTACTCATGAGTCCTGAGTCTGATGGTTTAACCTTCACTCTACTACTCAGAGAAGTGAGAACAACAGCTTCCTTTCAGGAAATCTGATGAAATCGAAAACCCTGACACTCTGATTTGGGAATCAAGTCAGTAGTGATGGTTCTAAATTTATAACATTGCCCTTAAAATCCCAGTGGCCCAGAGAGGACCCTTTAACATCAACATCATTTAGTAATGTAATTTTCCCCCACAGTCCACTTCAGTGGTATCTTTTGGGTCTCGGGCCTTGTGAATCAAAATATACTCCATCATTCATCTAAGATAAATAAGGCATAAAGTCAAAGAAAATTTCTAAGGACAAATATAAACCTGTGCTTGGTCTAAATAATAAGCTATGAAATTATTAACTCTTAGATATTTGGGTTTCACTGAAGTCCCACCCCCATACTTAAAAAAAGTAGTAAGCCAATGGAAATGTTAAACAAATATAACAACAATGCTAAATAACAAATTTCACTATATTTGGCTCATTTTTGTTTAAATGACTGCACTAATTACTTGACCTGGCAGTTTGGGCAAAGAAAATAGACTGCAGGGTTACAGTTGCAGATTATGCACAAAATCTTGATGTAGAGTTAATGTTTTCAACAATATATTACAGATTTCAAAACAAAAATTCAAATAATTATTTTTAATTTTTCCATTGTTATACAATAAGTCTAAAATTAGATCAAATAAGAATCATGGGCACCTGGGTGGCTCAGTGGGTTAAAGCCTCTGCCTTTGGCTCAGATCATGATCTCAGGGTCCTGGGATGGAGGCCCACATTAGGCTCTCTGCTCGGCAGGGAGCCTGCTTCCTGGGAGCCTGCTTCTTCCTCTCTCTCTGCCTGCCTCTCTGCCTACTTGTGCTCTCTCTCTCTGTATCAAATAAATAAATAAAATCTTTAAAAGAAAAAAAAAAGAATCAACTTAGGGGGCACCCGGGTTACTCAGTAACCTAAGTGTCTGTCCCTGGTCATGGGGTCAGGGTTCTGGGATCAAGCCCCAAATCGCACTGGACTTCCTGCTCAGCAGGGAGTCTGCTTCTCCCTCTCCCTCTGCCCCTCACCCTGCTCATGTTTCTTGTTCCTTCTCTCTCAAATAAATAGAATCTTTAACAAAAAGATCAACTAAAATTTTCGTTTATCTACACAGTACTTGATCTATTTTTGCTCTGTGGGGAAAAGGGGGGAAAGAAGGGACAAAATGAGGGGAAGGTAGATAATTAAAACTAGCAAATAGTGGGTCATTGATTCCATGTGAAGGGAGAGAGCAAAACAATCCGGTGCCATATGCTTATTATCCACTTCTAAGTAGAATAAGTAAAAAACATATACTTACAGCACATTTTTCTCTGTTATAAGTATAAATTCCACTGAATTCCACAGGTTTTTATTTTCCAAAAGAAAGTTTTAGGAAATAGGAATATAGCTGTTGGCTTTATCTTAGCGGATTGTTTTTTTTGTTTTGTTTTTTTAAGAATACATAGCAGTACCTCAGGGCAACACCTGCCAATATAGCAAAGGCCAACAGCTTAATTTGAGTCACCAAAGTAGTGTGAGGAATTTCAACACTCTCTCCACAATGCAAGAGCCATTTACTACCCTTTGCAGGGTAATAAATTGATTTTGCTTCCTTTAAAAGAAGACGTTTAACTTAAATTGTGCAAACACAATTTAAACAATTAGTAGCAGTGTGATTCTCAGACAATGAGGCCAATTCAAAAAGGGGTAATTCACAAACCACAATTTCTAACCCACCAGATGGAATAGGATCCAAATTTTATATACACTTTTTATAACCTTTGTTTTTTCTAATATATATAATACAAAGATATTTCAATATAAAATATTTTAAACAAAAACACTGTTATACATGAATATAGATATTTGAAGAAAGTGTCAATATTTGATCTACTATTGTGGGTATTGTAACACACTTGCTTTTCCTCCCTTTTATTACGCCCCAAGAATGTTAATGACAAAGAGATAGACTCTGATATGCTCGGGCATTGCAAAAGACATTACCCAGAGCATTTTGCTGAACTATGGCACCCCTCACATTGATAGAAGAATATCAAAGGCTCCATAATTTATAATTTTTTTAAAGGGACTTCATGAATTACTTCCCGCATGGTTGAGTGGCAAATGCTGAGGACTGTAACATCCCCATAAATAAATACTGACATGGCCATCAGCATACAGACATGAGTTCTCCCACTGCTGCTTGAAATTGCACAATAAGTATCTATCCATTTCTTGCATTCATTGAGTTTCCTATAGGGTAATACATTTTTTAAAATAAACCTTATTCTAGTTATTTAGTCTTTTTGCTTTATTATTAGTTTAGTTTATTTTTATTCAGTTTATTAGTTATTTAATTTCATTTAGCTTTATATATACAGGAAAACTGAAAACTTAGTTTTCCTATATCTCACTACCCAGTTTCTCCTATTACTAACATCTTATATTAATATGGTACATCGGTTACACTTCATGAAGCAACACTGATACATTACTATTAACTAATGTGCATACTTTATTCAGACATCCTGAAAAAAAGTCTTTTTTTTTTTCTATTCCAGGATCCCATCTATGATACTATATTACAAATTCAGCCATCTGTCTAGTTAGGCTCCTCCTGGCTGTCACACATTCTCAGACCCTGCCTTCCTTTTTTTGGACATATTATAGATGCCCTTCCATTGGGATTTGTTTGATGTTTTTCTGATGAGATTATATTATGATTTTTGGAGGATGACCCAGAGATGAAGCACCCTTCTCATTACATCATATCATGGTTACAGTGTTGTAACTTATCACTGTTGATGTTCACCTTGATCACCTTGGCAAAGGTAATACCTATTGGATTTCTTAACTTAGAATTACTTTTTTCCTCCCACTTTTCATACTTGAAGAGTGGGAACTCAGTCCTGATAAACCTAATGAATGAGGAGTTATGCTTCATCTCTCTGAAAGTAGAATATTACATAACTTACTTTGAATTCTTCTGGTGAGAGAATTTACCTCCTGAATCCATTTTTTTCAATTATTTTTAATTCATATCAGTTACAGGCCCATATACATTTATTTTACAAACTAGATTATAGACCAATGCTATTTTTTTATTATTTTATTTTCTTGCTCAAATTTTTTCAGGTTTGTCCATGGGAGCTCTTCTAGTAGGCCCCCGTTGTATCACTTTGACATGCTCCCATAATTAGAGGTTGATTTATTTCTTCTTAACATTATCTGGCTTTCGGGGCACCAGGGTAGCTCAGTCAGTTAAGCATCTCAGTTGGCTCAGGTCACGATCCCAGGGTCCTGGGATCAAGCCCCACATTGGGCTCCCTGCTCAGTGGAGAGTTTGCTTCTCCTTCTCTTACTTCCCATCCCCCTGCTTATGCACTCTCTCTTTCTTGCTCACTGTAATAAATAAAATCTTTTTTAAAATTATCTTTCTAGTAGTATAAAATGCTCCAGAATCATCTTATGTATTTTTCATTCCATTCTAGAATCAGCCATTTCTCAAAAATATATACAGTTCCATTTATTAGAGAATATTAGAAACCAAGGTAATGGAGCTAAGCATGCACTGGAGTGTCACTGATTCTAGGTTCTATCAACTGACAGAGCAAAGAACTGCACGTGTATATACTAATACATGCAGACACACATGTACATATCTATAAATCATTCTGTATGTAACTACCTGTATTATATTAAACTACACATGAGTTCATACTGATGTCTTCAACTCCAGAGATATGTATCATTCTAGCCTTCTACCCTTGCTTCTCTGCAAACTTTCACTCTAAAACTGAAAAACCTGACTCCTATTATCTGCCATTCATGTACTTGAATGTTTCATGTACTGATTCATGTACTGATCGTTTACTGGCAGTGTGCATGTATAGTGGGACACCAGAATTGCTAACCAGTGGGAAATGATTTTAACAACTTTAGAGCACAATGCTTATGCTTAGTTTTACCACCAGTCTTACTAGCTTCTCTCATTTCCAAAGATACTCAGATCAATACCTGTTCCTCCCAACCCCTTCATTGAGGTTGTTTCATATCTTCCTAATTGTTAGACTGCATTACCACATTCTACATTCGATCCTAGGATTACCCAAACCTCCTAAATTATTTTTTAATAGTTGCATACAGGGGTGTCTGAATGGCTCAGTTGGTTAAACATCCTACTCTTGATTTTGGCTCAAGTCATGATCTTAGGGTCATGAGATCAAGCCCCAAGATGGGCTTCGCTCAGCACAGAGTCTGTTTATCCCTCTCCCTTCCCCTCTGCCCTTCTCCTCATGCTGTCTCTCTAAAATAAATAAATAAATAAAATCTTTAACATAAAGTTGCATAACGTTTCACTCTTTGTGTTCCAAAGCGCTATGCCAAAGGCATAATGTCATGTATACACTGTTACAGGATAATACAGGATCATTTCACTGCCCTAAAAATCCCCTGTGCTTTACCCTTCCTTCCTTCCCGATGAATCCTTTGCAATGCTGACCTTTTGTTCTGCCTTTTCCAGAATATCATTTAATTGGAGTCATACAATAGTTGACATTCCAGGTTGGCTTCTTTCACTTTCAATATGCATTTAGGATTCATCATGTATTTTCACAACTTAATAGTTCTTTTTATTGATGAATCATATTCTATCATAAACACCACAGTTTATTTATTCATTCACCTACTGAAAGACATCTTGGTTGCTTCCAGTTTCTGGCAATTTGTGAACATAACTAGGAGTGTGATTGCTTATTAAATTATTAGAATATGTTTAGCTTTGTATAAAAAAAATACCTGACAAACTGTCTACCAATGTGACTATATCATTTTCCATTTCTACCAGCAATTAATGAGGGTTCCTGTCACTCTTCATCCTCATCATTGATTAATACTGTCAGTTTCTGTTTAATTCCATTGTGGTCTGAAAACGACTTCTATTCTTCTAAATTTGTGAAAATGTGTTTTATGGTGCAGATTGTGGTCCATCTTTTTTTATTATTTTTAATTTTTTATTACGTTATTTTATTTTTTCAATGTTCCAAGATTTATTGTTTATACCACACACCCAGTGTTCCATGTAATACGTGCCCTCAATACCCACCACCAGGCTCACTCATTCTCCCACCCCCTCCCTTCCAAGACCCTCAGTTTGTTTCTGAGTCCAAAGTCACTTATGTTTCATCTCCCTCCCTGATTTACCCCAATTCACATTTTCTTTCCTTCTCCTACTGTCCTCCATATTACTCCTTATGCTCCACAAGTAAGTGAAGCCATATATTTGACTTTCTCTGCCTGGCTTATTTCACTCAGCATAATCTCCTCCAGTCACGTACATGTTGCTACAAAAGTTGGGTATTCATCTTTTCTGATGGTGGCATAATATTCCATTGTATATATGGACCACATCTTCTTTATCCGTTTGTCTGTTGAAGGGCACCTTGGTTCTTTCCAGATTGTGGTTCATCTTGGTGAATGTGTCATGTGAGCTTGAGAAGAATGTGTATTCCACTGTTGTCAGACAAAATACTCCATAAATGTCAATTAGATCAAATTGATCAATAGTGTTATTCAGGTCAAATCCTCCCTTACTCATGTTCTGCATGCATAACCTATCAATTACTTAAAAAGCAGTGTTGAAACCACCAGCTCTACTGGTGGATTTGTCTTTTGCGCCTTCAATTCTATCAATTTTTCCCCTCACATATTTTGGTATTTTGTTATTAGGTGCCTTTTCATTTAGGATTGTTCCATCTTCTCAGAGAATTGACTCCTTTATTATTAGGCAATGTTCCTCTTTATCCCTGATAATCATCTTTTTTTTTTTTTGAAGTCTGATTTATCTCAAATTAATATAGCTACTTTAGCTTTCTTTGGGTCAATGTTAGCACAGTATATCTTTTTCTCTTCATTTACTTGTAACCTATCTGTGTCTTATATTTCAACTGGACTTCTTGTAAACAACATATAGTTGTGGACAGCACATAATTGGGTTCTTTCTTGTCCACTCAGGCAATCTGCATCTTTAATTAGTATATCTAGGCCATTCACATTAAAGTGATTATTGATATAGTTGGATCAATATCTACCATATTTACAATGGTTGTCTATTGGCTGCATTTATTCCTTCCTTCTAATGTTGTCTGCCTTTATTTATTTGAGCATTCTGTATGATTCTATTTTATCTCCTCTCTTACCATATCTTTAAAAAAAATTTAGTGGTTACCCTAGAGTCTGTAATATCCATTTTTTGCAACATGCATTTTTAATTAATTTAAGTCTACCTTAAAATAAAACTACACCAGGGCATCTGGGTGGCTCAGCTCATTAGGCAACTGCCTTCACCTCAATTCATGATCCCAGAGTCCCGGGATCAAGCCCTGCATCGGGCTCCCTGATCGGAGGGAAGCCTGCTTCTCCCTCTCTCACTCCCCCTGCTTGTGCTCCCTCTCTACCTGTGTATCTTCCTGTCAAATAAATACATAAAAACTTAAATAAATAAATAAATAAACAAACAAACAAACAAACACCATTTCATCACAGTGCAGGTACATTACACCAGAGAATTTCCAAAGTTATACCAATACTTACTTACCTCTTTAACACTGTCATGATTCATTTCATTTATGTATATGCTATAACTAGACATTAAATTGTTAATATTATTCTAAACAGTTATCTTTTAGATTGATCAATAACAAGAAAAACAAAAAAAAATTCTATTTTGCCTTCATTTGTTCCTTCTCCAACACTACTCCTTTCTTTATATAGATCTGGGTTTCTTACGTATATCACCTCTCTCAACCTGGAGAGCTTCTTTTAACATTTCTTGCAGGGTAAATCTGCTGGTGATGAATTCCCTAAGGTTTGTCTGAAAAGTCTTAATTTTCCTTCACTTTTGAAAGATAATTTCATTAAATGTCAAATTCTAGGTTGATTGTTTTCAACACTTTGCTTCATTCTACTCTTCTAGCTTGCACGGTTTCTGAATACAAGTCTGCTCTAATTTTCGTTGTTCCTCTATAGGTAAAGTTGGTTTGGGTTTTGTTTTTGGTTGTTTTTTTTTTCTGACTTTTTTCAAGATTTTTTCTGTCTTTGGTTTTTCATAGTTGAATATGATATGCCTGGGTATAGATTTTTAGTATTTATCAAGCTCTTTGTGTTATCTTAGCTTCCCAGATTTATGGTTTGAATAACTTTTAATCCACTGTTGGATTTGATTTGCTAATATCTTGATGAGAATTTTGCATCCATGGTCATTAGAGATATTGGCCTGTAATTCTCTTTGGTTTTGGAATCCAGGTCATGCAGCTCATAGAATGAGTTTGGCAGTTTCCTTCCACTTGTATTTTCTGGATAAGTTTAATATTAACTCTTCTTTAAATGTTTGGTAGAATTCCTCTGGGAAGCCGTTTGGCCCTGGACTTTTGTTTGTTGGGATATTTTTGATTACTGATTCAATTTCTTTCCTAGTTAGTCTGTTCAAATTTTCTATTTCTTCCTGCTTCAGTATTGGTATTTTATATGTTTCTAGGAATTTATCTATTTATTCCAGATTGCCCAATTTGTGGGCACATAATTTTCATAATATTCTCTTATAATTGTATTTCTGTGGTATTGGGTGTGATATCTCCTCTTTAACTCATGATTTTATTTATTTGGGTCCTTTATCATTTCTTTTTGATAAGTCTGGCTAGAGGTTTATCAATTTTATTAATTCTTTCAAAGAACCAGCTCCTAGTTTCATTGATCTGTTCTGTTTTTTTTGTTTCTGTAACATTTATTTCTGTCCTAACTTTATTAGTTCCATTCTTCTGCTGGCTTTAAGCCTCACTTGTTGTTTTTCTACCTCCTTTAGATGAAGAGTTAGGTTGTGTATTTGAGATTTTTCTTATTTCTTGAGGTAGGCCTGTATTGCTGCTATACATTCCCTCTGAATGACTGCTTTTGCTACATTCCAAAGATTTTGGACCACTGTGGTTTCATTTAATTCCATGTATTTTTTAATTTCTTCTTTAATTTCCTTATTATCCTATTCATGCATTAGTAAGATATTCTTTAACCTCCATATATTTTTGGTCTTTCTGATTTTATTCTTGTGGTTGACTTCAAGTTTCATAGCATTGTGGTTGGAAAATATGCATGGTATGATCTCAACCTTTTTGTATTTGTTGAGGTTTGATTTATGATCCAGTATGTGATTTATTCTGGACACTGTCACATGTGCACTCAGAAAGAATGATATTCTGTTTTAGGATGAAATGTTATGAATATATATGTTAAGTCCATCTGGTTCGGTGTGTCATTCAAAGTTATTATTTCTTTAATTTTCTGCTTAAACTTTCCATTGCTATAAGTGAGGTGTTAAAGTCCCCTATTATCATTGTAATATTATCAATGATTTTCTTTATGTTTGTTATTGATTCATATATTTGGGTGCTTCCAAGTTGGAGGCATAACTGCTAGATCTTCTTTATGGATAGACCCCTATATTACAATATAGTACCTTTCTGCATCTTTTGTTACAGTCTTTATTTCAAAATCTAGTTTGTCTGATATAAGTATGGCTAAACCAGATTTTTTTCCTTGTCTCTGCATTTTGCAAATTTTACTATGATATGTCTTGGTGTTGGCCTGCATTTATTGATTTTGATGGGAGTTCTCTGTACCTCCTGGATCTGGATATCTGTTTCCTTTCCCAGATTAGGGAATTTTTCAGCCATAATTTGCTCAAATAAACCTTTTGCCCCTTTTCCCCACTCTTCTTCTTCTGGGACTCTTAATATATGAATGTTATTATGCCTTATGGAATTGCTGTGTTCCCTACATCTACACTCGTGATCCAATATTATTCTTTTTCTCTTATTTTCAACTTCATTATTTTCCATAATTTTAGTTATTCCTGTGTTTCTTCCATTCTTGTGATTATTACTTCCAGTTGGATTTGCATCTTGGTTATGGCATTTTTTACTTCAGCCTGACTAGTTTTTAGGTCATTTATCTCCACAGTAAGCATCTGCCTGGTTTATGCTTTGGTCAAGCTCAGCTAGTATCTTTGGTAACTGTGCCTTAAATTCTGGATCAGGCATATTACTTATAACTGTTTCAATTAGATCTCTGACTGTGACCTTTTCTTGTTCTTTCTTTTGGGATGAATTCCTCTGTCTTGGCATTTTGTCTAGGTTTCTGTCTTCTTGTCCTCTGTGTTAGGAAAGCTTGTTATCTTTCCTGCTCCAGAAGGTAATGGCTTTATGAAGAAGAGGTTATGTATTGTATAGGACCTGATGCTTCAGGAACTGTTTCTGGTAAATACTATGTGTACTCTGCTGCGGTGATTTGGCTGGTCTCTTCCTCAGGTCAGTACTCTGCAGAGTTTCTCCTACCTGCAGTGGGGATCTTGTTTCTTCTTGCCTATAGTGTTAAAATCTTGTCTAGAGTGTGGTGAGTTTTAACTAGATGTGGTCTGGTCTGCCTGTTAGAAGGTGCCAGATCCTGTTTCCACTAGAGCTGAGGCTTTGCAGCAGTCTACAGTCAGTTGACTTGGTGGATGCAGGAGGTCTGTGCTGGTCTTCTGGCGTAGGGGCCTGCTGCTTTGGTTCTTATGCACACTTGTCTAGTAAAGAAGTATCTGCAGAGCACATGGGGGCAGGGCTTTGTGTAAGTGGCTAAGGCCTCCGCTGTAAGTACTGTGCTGCTCAATGAAGTCAGACTATTCTGATGTGCCAGGGTGAGGCAGGGGTGGGAGGAATGGAGCCCTTTCCCTCTGGGGAAGAGGATTGGAGAGTTCGCACTAGCCACTGACTGGGAAGTGGTTGGGAAGCCCTCGCAGAAGAGTGAATAATTTCCCTCCATGTATCCCACAGATCCATCAGATACCTGCCTTTATCCTGTCTGTGTCCAGACCATATGCTAAACCGGCAGTGAAATGCACCTATTTTATCTCAGGCATGCTGGCTGAGTTTCAAAACTCTAAACTTTAGGGACCCACCATAGCAAAGACCCACATTGGTCCTCTGGGGGAGGGTCTCACTGAGCTGGAGCTGGTGCCACTTTGTCCCAGAATGTTAGTCACACCAACGTGCAGGAGGTTAGAGTTTAGAGTACAGCACAGCAAAATGCCGGAGTCTGGGTTAGCTCTTCTCCACAAGTATCTCTGCCCCTCTGCTAGGGAAAGGGGCAGTGCAATGGTACCCACTGCTCTTTTGTCCCAAGAGGC
Organism: Spilogale gracilis; assembly: GCA_004023965.1. NCBI lineage: Eukaryota > Metazoa > Chordata > Mammalia > Carnivora > Mephitidae > Spilogale > Spilogale gracilis. The sequence goes on along the minus strand of PITA01007540.1, from coordinate 44,481 downwards.
AATGCCACCTCTCCAAGATGCACTCCATAAAGAGAAATATGTCTCTCCCAGTGCATCCCAGGCAATCCTTAGATAGTGCACTTGCCTCCAGCCTCTTCTCTCCTTCTCCAGAAGAGCATGAATTGCCTACCAGGTTCCATACCAACCACAGCACAGACTTTCAAAATCTAGTTTTTGAGCTCCGTTGGTTATAAAACTCATTCGTAATCAGCCCCTCTTGTTTTCCTAGTCCTAGGTTTTGGGGATGTGTTTTTCTTGTGTTATCCCCTGTTCACTGTTCTCTTTCTCCTTCTCCTCCTCTCTCTCTCCTCTCCATAATCAGGGCTCCCACTCCTCCAAAGCAACCACAATCCTTTTCTCCCCTAAATCATACCTCCATGCCTCCTACCTTCCATGATGTGACTTCTTTCCCTTTAGCTCTATAGTTTGTTCTCTCAGTCCTCAGATTGGTTCCTGGATATTCAGAATGATTTTTTAAATTATTTTTATTGTTACTTAATTTTTTTCCCAGTGTTCCAAGATTCATTCCCCATTCCCCATACCCAGTGCTCCATGAAATAGGTGCCCTCAGTACCCACCACCAGGCTCTCCCATCTCCCCACCCCCCTCCCTCCAAGTCCCTCACTTTGTGTCTGTGTCCAAAGTCTCTGTTGTTTCATTTCTCTCCCTGGATTAGCCTACTTCCCATTTACTTTCCTTCTCCTACTGTCCCCTAGGTTACCCCTTATGCACCACAAGTAAGTGAAACCATGTGATACTTGACTTTCTCTACTTGGCTTATTTCACTCAGCATAATCTCTTCCAATCCAGTCCATGTTGCTACAAAAGTTGGATATTCATCCTTTCTGATGGAGGCGTAGTATTCCATTGTATATATGTACCACACCTTCTTGATCCATTCATCTGTTGATGGGCACCTTGGCTCTTTCCACAGTTTGGCGATTGTGGCCACTGCTGCAGTGAACATTGGGGTACATATGGCCGTTCTTTTCACTACATCTGTATCTTTGGGTTAAATGCCCAGTAGTGCAATTGCAGGGTCATAGAGTAGCTCTAGTTTTAACTTTTTAAGGAATCTCCACACTGTTTTCCAAAGCGGCTGCACCAGCTTGCATTCCCACCAACAGTGTAAGAGAGTTCCCCTTTCTCCGCAGCCTCTCCAACACTTGTTGTTTCCTGACTTGTTAATTTTGGCCATTCTGACTGGTGTAAAGTGGTATATCAGTGTGGTTCTGATTTGAATTTCCCTGATAGCTAGTGATGCTGAACATTTTTTCATATGTCTGTTAGCCATTTGTATGTCTTCTATGGAGAAGTGCCTCTTCATGTCTCTTGCCCATTTTTTGATGTGTCCATCTTCTTTTTGGATGTTGAGTTTGAGTAGTTCTTTATAGATCTTGGATACCAGCCCTTTGTCTGTAGTGTCATTTGCAAATATCCTCTCCCATTCTGTGGGTTGCCTCTTTGTTTTGTTGACTGTTTCCTTTGTTGTACAGAAGCTTTTTATTTTGATGAAGTCCCAGAAGTTCATTTTTGCCTTTGGAGACGTGTCTTGGAAGAAGTTGCTGTGGCTGATGTCAGAGAGGTTACTGCCTATGTTCTCTTCCATGATTTTGATGGATTCCTGCCTCACGTTGAAGTCTTTCATCCATTTCGAGTTTGCCTTTGTGTGTGGTGTAAGAGAATGGCCTAGTTTCATTCTTCTATATGTAGCTGTCCAATTTTTCCAGTACCATTTATTGAAGAGACTGTCTTTTTTCCACTGGATATTTTTTCCTGCCTTGTCAAAGATGATTTGCCCATAGATTTGTGGGTCCATATCTGGACTCTCCACTCTGTTCCATTGGTCTATCTCTCTGTTTTTGTGCCAGTACCATGCTGTCCTGGTAATGACAACTTTGTAATAAACCCTGAAGTCAGGTAATGAGATGACCCCAGCTTTGCTTTTCTTCTTCAGCAATTCCTTAGCGATTTGGGGTCCTTTTGGTTCCATATAAATTTTAGGATTATTTGTTCCAAAGCTTTGAAGAATGTTGGTGGAATTATGATCAGAATGGCATTGAAAGTATAGATTGCTCTGGGCAGTATAGACATTTTGACAGTGTTTATTTTTCCGATCCATGAGCATGGAATGGTCTTCCATATTTTTGTGTCTTCTTCAATTTCTTTCATGAGTGTTCTATAGTTCCTTGAGTACAGATCCTTGACTTTTTTGCTTAGGTTTATTCCTAAGCATCTTATAGTTTTTGGTGCTATAGTAAATGGAATCAATTCTCTGATTTCCCTTTCTATTTTTTCATTATTAGTGTATAAGAATGCAACTGATTTCTGCGCATTGATTTTGTATCCTGCCATGTTACCGAATTGTTGTATGAATTCTAGTAGTTTGGGGACAGAGTCTTTTGTGTTTTCCATATAGAGTGTCATGTCATCTGCAAAGAGAGAGAGTTTGACTTCCTCCTTGCCAAGCTGGATACCTTTCATTTCTTTCTGTTGTCTGATTGCTGTTGCTAGGACTTCTAACACTATGTTGAACAGTAGTGGTGAGAGTGGGCATCCTTGTCTTGTTCCTGATCGCAGAGGAAAGGCTGTCAATTTTTCCTTGTTGAGAATGATATTTGCTGTGTTTTTTTCATAGATAGATTTTATGACATTGAGGAATGTTCCCTCCATCCCTATACTTTGAAGAGTTTTGATCAGGAACGGATGTTGTATTTTGTCAAATGCCTTTTCTGCATCAATTGAGAGTACCATGTGGTTCTTCTCTCTTCTTATTGATTTGTTCTATCATGTTGATTGATTTGCCAGGGTTGAACCACCCTTGCATCCCTGGGATAAATCCCACCTGGTCATGGTGGATAATCTTTTTAATGTATTGTTGGATCCTGTTGGCAAGGATCTTGTTGAGAATCTTGGCATCTGTATTCATCAGAAATATTGGTCTGAAGTTCTCCTTTTGATGGGGTCTTTGTCTGGTTTGGGGATTAGAGTAATGCTGGATTCACAGAAAGAGTCTGAAAGTTTTCCTTCCGTTTCTATTTTTTGAAAGAGCTTCAGGAGAATAGGTGTGATTTCTTCTTTGAATGTTAGGTAGAATTCCCCAGGGAATCCATCTGGTCCTGGACTCTTGTTTTGGGGGAGGTTTTTGATCACTGCTTCAATCTCGTTACTAGATATAGGTCTATTCAGATTGTCAATGTCTTCCTGTTTCATTCTTGGAAGTTTATAGGCTTCTAGGAATGTATTCATCTCTTCTAGATTGTTAAACATTGGCATATAATTGTTGATAGTAATTTCTGATGATTGTTCCTATATCCTTGATGTTAGTCGTGATCTCTCCCCTTTCATTCATAACTTTATTAATTTGGGTCTTCTCCCTTTTCTTTTGGATTAGTTTGGCCAAAGGTTTATCAATCTTATTGATTCTTTCAAAGAACCAGCTCCTAGTTTCGTTGATGCATTCTACTGTGTCTCTACTTTCTGATTCATTCATCTCTGCTCTAATCCTAATTATTTCTTGTCTTGTGTGAGGGGTTGGTTTAATTTTTTGTTGATTTTCCAGTTCTTTAAGGTGTAATGAGAGTTGATGTATTCGGGATTTTTCAATCTTTTTGAGTGAGGCTTGGATGGCTATGAATTTCCCCCTTAGGACTGCCTTTGCTGTATCCCATAGGTTTTGGATTGATGTATCTACATTCTCATTGGTTTCGATGAAGTGTTTCAGTTCTTCTTTGATTTCTTGGTTGATCCACAGAGTCTTGAGCAGGATCGTCTTTAGCTTCCAAGTGTTTGCTTTTCTTCTGAACTTTTTATGGTGGTTGAGTTCCAGTTTCACGGCAGTGTGGTCAGAGAATATGGAGGGAATAATCTCAATCTTTGGTATCGGTTGAACCCTGATTTGTGACCTAGTATGTGGTCTCTTCTGGAGAAAGTTCCATGTGCACTCGAGAAGAATGAGTATTCTGCTGTTTTAGTGTGGAATGTTCTGAATATATCTATGAGATCCATCTGGCCCAATGTATCATTCAAGGCTCTTGTTTCTTTGCTGATTTTCTGTTTCGATGATCTGTCTATTGCTGAGAGTGGTGTGTTAAGATCTCCTACAATTAATGTATTTGTATCAATATGATTATTTTGTTTAACAGTTGGCTTATGTAGTTGGCTGCTCCCATGTTGGGGGCATAAATATTTACAATTGTTAGATCTTCTTGATGTATAGACCCTTTAAGAATGATGTAGTGTCCTTCTGTGTCTCTGACTACAGTCTTTAGATTAAAATCCAATTTGTCTGATATGCGAATCAGTACCCCGGCCTTCTTTTAGGGTCCCTTGGCATGAAAGATTGTCCTCCATCCCCTCACTTTCAATCTGGAAGTGTCTTTAGATTCAAGATGAGTCTCTTGTAAACCGCATATGGATGGGTCCTGTCGTTTTATCCAGTCTGCAACCCTTTGTCTTTTTATTGGAGCATTTAGGCCATTTACATTGAGAGTGATTATTGATAGATACATTTGTATTTAAGATTTTTTATTTATTTAACAGAGAGAAACACAGCCAGAGAGGGAACACAAGCAGGGGGAGTGAGAGAAGGAGAAGCAGGCTTTCTGCTGAGCGGGGAGCCCAATGTGGGACTTTATCCTGGGTCTCCAGGATCATGATCTGAGCCGAAGGCAGCTGCTTAACCAATTGAGCCACCCAGGTGCCCCGAGAATGCATTTTTAAATGTAAAATGGAACCTTTAAAAGTAAAAATAGATAAAAGCTAAAAAAGCAAATAAGGTGGAAAACTGTATCAATAAAGTATAGGGCTTTTGGTACTTGTAGTCAGTACCAGGAGTTTAATAAATTGCCTTTGCCCCCGACGAGGTTTTACACTTTGAGTGTTGTCCTCCTGTACTTCTGGCTTGCCTTCTGGGGGCAGGGCCTGCCGCACTGTTTTCAGTCCCTTCTACCTAGGCTGTGTCTCTCTGACCCCTTGCTAGAGACTGGTCTCCATGGTAACCAGGTTGTCAGGGTACAGTTCTCTTGTGGGGGAGGGTTGTTCTTTTACGGCCTTTTTCAGCTGCTGAGGAAGTCAGGTCGGAGCAAGATGTCTGCGCCCAGACCTCCTTTCCAGAGTGAGCCTCTACACAGAGAGAGCCTCTTTCCCACCTCCCGGCTGACAGCCTGTCACAGCCAGGCAGGCGCAGATGCTGGATTGATTTCTGTTCAAGCCCCTGCTTGTAGTCTCACTTCCGCAGCTCGAAACCACAACTGATTTTGGGCCATGCGACCTTGTCTGTGCTATGGGACCCCCAGCACTGCAGGTCCTGTGCAAGTCTGCAAAATTACCTTCCCTGGGGGGATCCGTGCCTGGCCCACGGAGTGGGGAGAAGCGGGAGAGAAAAGCAGCGGAGGAAAGGGGAAATAAATAAATAAATAAATAAATAAAAGGAAAGAGAGCAGCAGAAAAATAGACTCCACACCGCTGGTTTCATTGAGTTCCTTTGCACCACACAGGGCACTCTTTCTCTCTGCGAATCCCTGCTCCTCTGGCTTACGCAGTGGAAAGACAGACTGCACACCGCCATCCCCTCCGCGTTCCCTCAAGCCTTGGGGCACTCTCTCTCCCTGCGGATCCCCATCTCCCTGCTGCGGTGGTGGAAAAACAGACTCTGTGCCACCGGCTCTGCTGCGTTCCCGGTTCTGCCTCGCTCCGAATCAGACCGTAATCTGCTGTTATTCCCCAAACACAGAGCACTTTCATTCTGGGGTATTTGCTTTCAATGGTTCAGCTCTGTGGGTTTCCTCCCCCCCCTCCTTGTCTCTGGGGGTAAGCCTCCAGTTGCCCTCACTTGTTTCTACCTTTTTGTCGATGGTCCTTGTCTCCCATGGTGATCCAAAAGCATGAAATTTCACATTTCAGGCCGATTTCATGGGTGCTCACAGTGTTCCTGCAGTGTTTTTTCTTCAGGAATTGAGCTCACTTCAGGGCACTCCCCGAAACGCGGTCACCTGGCCTTCCACCATCTTCCCTTCCCCCAGCTCATTTTTATTTGATGGCTCTGTGCTTTCTCTTTTTCTACCTCCAGCTCTTTATATAGCTGACTCATTCATATCCTTCAGGTCTAGGGTTAAAAATGTTCTCAGAGAGACATATTCTGACTGCTTACTTTCTATCATAGTATCCTATTTATTCTATTTAGAGTATTAAAAGAATTATTCATTTTTCTATAAAAACTGGAACATGCCTGAATCATGCATTTTAATTGTAAGGAATCATCTTCCTAGGACAGAGGGAATTTTAAACTCAGTCAGTCTTGGGCCTTTTCCCCTCAGGTTAATGAAAAGATCCAAGGTACTCTGGAGGCCCTGCCATCATGGCAAACCACTTGCTCCATTTCTCATTCCAGAGGTAGGAAGACTAAATGGCCTCTCCTCTCTGAGGACTGACTTCTTTCCCAAGGTGCTGCCAGGGGAAGATTCCTGCCTCCACTCCTTCTGAAGCCTGCAGTATTCTCTGCTTGAACCTCTAGGTATTGCTTTTATTTTCAAGCAAAATAACCTTTCTAGAACATCTAGTATAATTTTCTCAATTACTTTTGGCATTTGGAAACAAAAGCTAGAAATTAGCCTAGTTTTATATTTTCTTTGTGGCACAGACTTCCCCTGGACACTAATGAGGAAGGAAAAGGCTTTAAAAAGACCAGTATCTTAAAGTACTATCCTACAAAGTATCATCACAACCAGTGTTGGGCTAATTTGTTTATCACCCTTCTGCTTGAATAGGTTGGGAGCATAATAAGGTAGGGCCATATCTGTCTTGTTCATCATTTATCTTTAGTGCCTGGCACATGTAATATGTAATCAGTAAGCATTTGTTGAATGCATGAATTAATGTGGTGGATAGTTTGCTTTATTCATTCTGTCAATGGATTGTTAGATATATGGTGCTCTTTTGGATGTGATGAAGGAAGACCTTGCCAAAATTAAGCCACCTGGAATCCTATCAGATTATGATAAGTGTTTTGAATCATGAAAGTTTTAGTGGTCTTTTATTAAAATGAAAATATTTCTAGAAGACTTAAAACCTGAATCTGTTACTAACATTTTAACAGAATCAGTGTATGTCACCGAAGGCAATGCCTATGCAAAAAAGTGGCATAGTTTAAGCTGATGGAGAATCTTAAGGAGAAGACAAGAGCCCTGCAGAGAGAAAAGGAGCCTGAAGAAAAACAATTCTTTAGAGGAATGTGTTTTCCCTATGCTTGTGGTCTTGGGAAATCATCTGGGAAACTTGCACTTGTGTGCATACACACACACACACACACACACACAACTATCAATGAAAGCAAGGGAGCTCATAAAATATACCATTTGTTGGTGAACAGTTTGTAAAGAAGAACATAATCAAAGGTAGTTATGTCAGTCAGTGTAAGATAATAAGAAAGTACATGTAATAATACAATTAAATGAACCCATAGGTGATTGTATAGCCATCCCTGAAGAGTATTAATGGTTGACTAATATCTGTTTCATTTTTATTGCTGACATGTAGTCTATTTTGGTCCTATCCTGGAATATATAAGGTATTAATTATCAAATTTGAGTATCACATAAAGGGAAAGTATATTATATTAAGTGTTTACTATGTTCTAGGCAATATGACTGAAATTTTATATGTGCTGTATCATTTAGTACTTTCTACAACCCAGGTCAGAATTTTATTTTCTTTATTTTATATTTTAGTCTCTCCGCAAAAGCATAAAACAATTGCTAATGTTATACTGAACTTGTACTTTGAGAAGATTAGCAAAGAGATAAACCTAAGAAGAAATATAAGTGGATTAAAATTAAAATCTGACTCGGTTATTCAAAATGACTCACTGTACAAGATCAGTGTACTAGAGACCTGCCTTAGAGTATTTCATTCAAAAGGGGCTAAGGAGTTTTAGTCAACTGTAAACTCAATATAAATCAATAGTGTTAATGGAGCTGCCAAAAAGCTAATGTAAATGTTCCTCCTGTGGAAGAATGGTGTCTCATCAAGGATTGAAATAATCCCACTGGAGTCTGTGCTGGTCTATCCACATTTGTTATAATGTGTACTCTTGTGGACACTATTACCAGAGGGACTTTTACAAACAAGAGTGCTCAAGAAGAGGGCAGTCAGAATGCTGGAGGAAGTTTTATATAATTAATGGTTGAAAGAACCAGGAGCTATTTAACTGGAAAAAGAGAAGGGGGATGTAATAGGAATATTCAAATAATAATAACAAAATAGCTGCATTCCATGTTTCATTGCCTCATTTCATTTGATCCTCACTATAACCCTGTAAGATTGTGCTATAATGGTTTTATTGAAAGATGTAAAAAAGAAAGCAACAAACAAAAAACCCTGAGTCTCAGGAAATATAGATAACTTCCTAAAATCTTAGACTTCAAATATTTCATGATTGTTTTATATGTGAAATTATGTTAACTTTATTCTTTGTGCCCATCAACACAAATTCCAACTCTCTCAAGAGAAGAGCTAGAGTAATAGGAAAAAGATTTTGGCTTGATATTTAGAACAAAAAACCAAAAACCTTCTAACAATTAAAAGCATTCAAGAATGGAATGGTCTTCCTCTTGAGACAGTGAATTCTTCCTTTCTGGAAGTCACTTGTCAAATGTGTTGGAAAAATGAACTCTGTTTGGGCAGGAAAATTGGATAAATGTTCTCTCTGGTCTCCATGAGTGTAGGGGGTGAGGGGACATGCACATACGAAATGTTAATTATGAATTCATTCTGGGGAAATTTTGTACTTGTGTGGATTATCTCCTGTAAAAGACAAATACCAGAGTATCTTTCTCCCTGCAGTCTTCTGATCTACATTTTCTTTTATAATTCAGTCCCTCAATCATTTACCATTCATTATATTGCTATCTGGGATCCCTGGGAATTCTGACTGGTTCCTGGTCTTAAGCATCTCAGTCTTTTGTCTACATAAGTAGATAATTATTCTATGGTGCCATGATTTCTGAGGTGGTGACCAAATTCTAAGAGAATGGAGAATAGAGCTCATTAGTATCTTCTAGTGAATTGAACCAGAAGGAGGGAAAATATTCAGAGGAGAGTCTGAGTTTATTATGGTAGGGAGAGTAAAAATTTGCCAAGTGGAAAAAGAGTAGGGATTTTCAGGTACACTTTAGCCCACAGACACAAAAACCACAGAAATGAAAGGAACCACAAATAATTTGGAGAGCAGATGCCAATGGAAACCATAGGTTGCAGATCACAAAGGCCATGCTAAGGATTTTGGACTGTATCTAATAAGAGGTTAGAGGAATAATTGAAGGGCTTTAAAGGAGGGAAACTCAGCAAAATTATAAAAGTTATATGTTCTGGAGACTATCACAGAAAGCATTTCTGTGGTTTTGTTGTTTGCTCCCTTTCTCTCTGTTAGTATATATAATCAAGAACCAAACCTGAGTATGTTTCCTGCTTCACAATAATCAAATTTCTGAGGAACATCTATAATAAGAGATATTTCACAAAATTTCTTGTGAACTTATTTTGTTTTGATGCTAGTTATAAATGCCTGATGACAGCTAGGAAAGGAAAGAGGGATGTTTATTCAGGCTAAAATTTCACCTTCTATAAATGTTAGAAACATGATTTCTCCAGTGGAAAAAAATTACAAGCAAACTTTAGAAGTTTTGATGTACACCTTTCCTATAATGCTCCTTTTGTCCTTGTTTGTAGAACTCATTTTGCGCACCCTGCAGCTTACTCAACTTTGTGATTCAAAGGGGTCTGCCTTTCTGTATTTTTGATCCTGTTCCTCAGAGACTGCTCAGCCCAGTGGTCAGAGTAGTCCTGTGAGTTCGTTCTGCAACTTAGATAGTGAGTTTCCCCATGACTTGCTAGCCTTCCTTGCATGAAGCAGGGGAAACCTCTGCAGCTCCTGCCTTCATGTAGAACTCAGAAATGACATTAACCTTCTCATACGTGAATGATGATAGGCATAAGAAGAATGAAACAGACTTCCCAAAAGAAATTACTACAAATAAGTCTCTTAATTAAAGAAAATATTATGCATCTGATGCTACTTTTCCCTCAGTCCCACTCTCCATTAGAAATATTAGAGGGACGCCTGGGTGGCTCAGTCAGTTAAGCATCTGACTTTTGATTTAGGCTCAGATCATGATCTCAGAGTCATGAAATTGGGTCTCATGTTGGGCTTCACACTGAGTATGGAGCCTGCTAAAGATTCTTTCTCCCTTTCCCTCTCTCCACCATCCCCTCCCCATGCTCATGCTCTCTCTCTTAAAAAAAAAAAAAAAAAAAAAAAGGAAGGAAGGAAGAAAAGGAAATATTAGAGAAGTTGCCTCTTTTATTTCTTATTTCTAATTTATTTCCACATTTTATGCCATCAGCCTGCTTAGACAGTCCTCTGTATTTCCAGCACAAAATTCTGCCAACAATATCACCCATGCTGTCCGGATTAAAATCTTTCCATGGCACTTGAAAACAGCCTGGTCACAATGTAGGTTTATTCTATATAACATTGTAATAGCAGTGTTTCTTAATATAATTTTTAACTTATATGTCCTCCTCTCTTAAATTTATGATGCAATTCACATAAATATGATGGTAAAAAATTCTGTGGGACTCAATATGCATTCTTTTATTTAAATCCTTACTTGATAGCACCTAATTTTACATGCTCAAATTTGCTTTAGGACTGCCTCCTATTTGCTTTACTTTCCCTCAAATATCAGAAATACTATTTAAATGCTAAACAACTATAATTAAAGAAAAGCTTTCACTTGCCTCCCAATAAGTGGTTTCCAGATTTCATCCTTGGAAATGTGTGTGACAAGTTTCCAGAATCAGCAGTAGTGAAATTCTTCTTAGAGGTGGACTCATGAGGCCACAGCTGGATGGGAGAAGGAAGATACTTTGGTTGTATATTTGCACTTAACCTGGAGAGCAGTCATGAACACTAACCAACATCATCTCTAATTACTGCTGCGATTAGTATCAAAGAATTGGGTCCCAGGAGGCTCGCTTTCCTAAAGAAAATATAGTGCCATATGTTGCAACATTTTTTTGCATAGTTCTCATATGTTATTAAGGATTTGTCTGTTCTGACAGTTGTCCTATCAAAGTTCCCCTTATTTGAAAAATATTTTTAAAGAAACAAGTTTTCCCCATTTTCAGAATTGATCTTCCTGAAAAAAGCCAGCCATTTTATTTTGTAAAAAATATATCCTATTCTTATTCTAGAGGTGTATGAATAAAATGCAATTCAGTTAAAGACAAAATAGAAGAAAAAAGAGGGTTTGATAGAAGCCTCAAGGCCTTTTCTCAACATGGAGTCGGCTTGTCAAGCAGTGTTTCAGTAATTAATACAGTTTAATACTGTTGAACAAAATATTTTTTACTGAATAAAATATTTTCCCATAATTCTTTTTTTTTAAAGATTTTATTTATTTGACAGAGAGAAACACAGCCAGAGAGGGAACACAAGCAGGGGGACTGAGAGAGGGAGAAGCAGGCTTCCTGCTGAGCAGGAAGCCCGATGTGGGACTCAATCCCGGGTCTCTGGGATCATGACCTGAGCTGAAGGCAGTCGCTTAACCAACTGAGCCACCCAGGTGCCCCTCCCATAATTCTTAACATTTAAATGTGACCAACGAAGGTTTCTGAAACACAAGGCAACATTAATTCGTAGAAAGTATACATTACTGGAAACTAGATCTCCTGAGAATTGTTTTATCATTTTTTAAAAATATCTTTTTGGAGGGATGGGAGAGCCTGGTGGTGGGTACTGGGGACACCTAAAGCGGGGAGCACTGGGTGTGGGGAATGGGGAATGAATCTTGAAACACTGGGAAAAAAAAAAATTTAGTAACAATAAAAAAAAAAAAAAAAAGAGAAAAAAAAAAAAGAAAAAAAATATCTTTTAAGTAATAGACCATATATAAAGGACATAATACATTTCTCAATGCATGTTAATTGTAGGGATTTATCATGTTACTTAAGAACATTGCTTTTAAAAATATTACCTTATATAGACATCTGGAATCTGCCCCAACATAAAAAGAGCTTGGAAGTCATCATTCCCATTCTTAAAACAAGAGTAAGTTGAACAAACTGAAAATTAACAACTGTTCTTGATCCACCATAGATCTGAGTTCACAGGGCAAACTGTATTCTGAAATCTGATTTAGCTACGTAAAATTAAAGTCAGAGATGAGATCTGCTTATTGGGAGCAGAAGATACAGGAGACATATTTTGATGACTCTCTGGAATCTAAGTGTGGACAAGTGTGACTGAGAAATTCTTGAGACCAAAGTGTTAGGAGACTTACATAGTTCCATGGGTTTTACCTCCAGGAACCAAACCAGGTTCTCCCTGTGAAGATCTGAAGATGTCCTCCTTATAACTCTGGCAAGGTTAGAGTAACCATTAAAACAACACATGCAAAGCATGTTCTCCATAACAAGGGTCTATTCTCCAAGGGAAAATACTACCAGAACCTCATTCCACTTGAGGGAAGGGCATTTTTCTCATACCAGTCCCCTCTAGCCCTCCTGTCTCACCTAAGTAGTGGGAAAAAATAACCTAAGAAACATTTGTGATCCTAATGGTCCATTATGTGAGTCAACTGAGATTTGATCATAAAATTAGAGTGCTTTCCCTCCCCACACCTTAGCACACACCAATAGGGCTCTGATTTAATACATACTGGATTACAAATGGAAGAACTGCAAGTCACAGATGTTCTCTGAGCAGTGTTTAGAGAAGACCTTAGTCAAGGGAGGAGACAAAAACAAAAACACTGGATGAATTTAAAGCCCAAGAACCTATAGCTACAGTCAGATGAACATAAAATCTCCCATAAAAGGCCCATTTACTTCAGTTCCTATTACCCTGTACTTTCTGTCTGGCTTTAAAAAAAAATTACAAGGCAAGGGAGTTAACATGGTGGAGTAGTAGGAGGACCCTATGCATGTCTCATCCCTAGAACACAGCTAGATAAATATCAAATCATCTTTGGCAAAGCAGGAAAAAATATCCAGTGGAAAAAAGACCATCTCTTCAATAAATGGTACTGGAAAAATTGGACAGCTACATATAGAAGAATGAAACTAGGCCATTCTCTTACACCACACACAAAGGCAAACTCGAAATGGATGAAAGACTTCAACGTGAGGCAGGAATCCATCAAAATCCTGGAAGAGAACATAGGCAGTAACCTCTCTGACATCAGCCACAGCAAATTCTTCCAAGACACATCTCCAAAGGCAAAGGAGACAAAAGCGAAAATGAACTTCTGGGACTTCATCAAAATAAAAAGCTTCTGTACAACAAAGGAAACAGTCAACAAAACAAAGAGGCAACCCACAGAATGGGAGAGGACATTTGCAAATGACACTACAGACAAAGGGCTGGTATCCAAGATCTATAAAGAACTACTCAAACTCAACATCCAAAAAGAAGATGGACACATCAAAAAATGGGCAAGAAACATGAAGAGGCACTTCTCCATAGAAGACATACAAATGGCTAACAGACACATGAAAAAATGTTCAGCATCACTAGCTATCAGGGAAATTCAAATCAGAACCACACTGATATACCACCTTACACCAGTCAGAATGGCCAAAATTAACAAGTCAGGAAACAACAAATGTTGGAGAGGCTGCGGAGAAAGGGGAACTCTCTTACACTGTTGGTGGGAATGCAAGCTGGTGCAGCCGCTTTGGAAAACAGTGTGGAGATTCCTTAAAAAGTTAAAACTAGAGCTACTCTATGACCCTGCAATTGCACTACTGGGCATTTAACCCAAAGATACAGATGTAGTGAAAAGAACGGCCATATGTACCCCAATGTTCACTGCAGCAGTGGCCACAATCGCCAAACTGTGGAAAGAGCCAAGGTGCCCATCAATAGATGAATGGATCAAGAAAGTGTGGTACATATATACAATGGAATACTACGCCTCCATCAGAAAGGATGAATATCCAACTTTTGTAGCAATATGGACTGGATTGGAAGAGATTATGCTGAGTGAAATAAGCCAAGTAGAGAAAGTCAAGTATCACATGGTTTCACTTACTTGAGGTGCATAAGGGGTAACCTAGTAGGAGAAGGAAAGTAAATGGGAAGTAGGCTAATCCAGGGAGAGAAATGAAACAACAGAGACTTTGGACACAGACACAAAGTGAGGGACTTGGAGGGAGGGGGTGGGGAGATGGGAGAGCCTGGTGGTGGGTACTGAGGGCACCTATTTCATGGAGCACTGGGTATGGGGAATGGGGAATGAATCTTGGAACACTGGGGAAAAAAATTTAAGTAACAATAAAAAAAAAAAATCTGGGCACATTTAAACATCTGAAAAAGACCAGTCTTGTGACTAAAACATAGTGAGTTAAGGAGAGAGTGGCAAGAGGTGAAAAGGAAAAACCGATCTACGCAGGGCTTTCTAGACTGTGTCAAGGAATTCAGATTTTACTCTGAACAGAAAGGCAAGCAATAGGAGTATTTTATGTAGGAGATTAGTTTTATCTAGTTTTCCTTTGAAAACTACCATTCTGACTATTTTTTGAGACTGAATTAATATATCATTGACAAGTGTGAAGAGAGCGAGATCAAGAGCAACACTCTAGATGAGAAATGAAGGTAGCCTAGACTAAGAAGGTATCAGTGGAGAGGGTATATTTGAAATACATGGAGGAGAAAGAATCAACAGTATTTACCATGGGTTGGACAGGGAGTGGTGGATGTAAAATATTTAGGGGATTTATAGATATCTCTCCTGGCTTCTTGTGAGCAGAGTGAATACTGGTGCCAGTTACTGAAATGGGGAAGACCAGAGGAGGGATAGGATTGGAAGAGAAGAATAAAAATCTCTGCAGTGAGAGGTTATATCAGGTTTAGAAGCTCAGAGGAAGCTCTGGAGTGTTTTTACATACGAAGTGATTCTAAGTTGCACTTCTGGCCCTGGCAGTTTCTAAGTACAAACCCATAAGAGCTTTCTATGTCAGTGAAGGGCACAATATCATACAGGGTTCCACATACGAGGTTGCTCATTGTGAAAATACATAAAACTTACAGCTAGATTAGTGGGGGTGGCAGAGTCACATGCACCAGTCTCTTCTCTGATAAACATACTAGCATTGTTTAACTTATATACACATAAACCTTCAAATAGTTGGGTGGAAATAGCAGAATTAACATGTTTACTAATCAAATATAAGACTGACATAATTGAGGTCACTAAGCATTGAAACCTTGAGTTTTCACAGCTCAGTGACATCTTCTCTTACCATGAAATACATGAAGTCCCTTCAGTCTACTAACACTAGAAGATCAAGCCTCTAGCCTCTACTCTGAGGCTCTGGACCTGAGTCTGCTGAGAACCTCATAAGTACCCTAATCTACAATGGATTAGGAACCCATCAGGGAGGGAGAAAGCACCCATACCCACACCAACAAAGGGCAGATGCCCCCCCAGAGGCACTATACCTGTGTATATTAATAGAAAGGTTTGCTTTCTATTACTCTATATAAGCTATTAATAGATGATATTATATTAGATAAGTTTGTATTTGCAATCTTTTATTGTGGGAACTAATTCTTCAATAAATAGAAGTAATGTGATCAGCTTCCAAATTATCAAATCTATGCTGATAGAAATTATGTAAACTGTTCATGGTAGGTCTCAGACAGCCTTGAGACCTACTTTGGCCAATTAGAAATGTCATAAAACCCTTAAATACATGAGCCTGAAACTCACCTGAGAAGTCTGGATAGAATATAACAGGTTTATGAATCACCATCATATAAATAGTTTTAAGAGCTATGAGATCGATGAGATCAATTAGGGAGATAGGGAAGAAAAATGCAACTTCTGGATTCAAAGTGATTCAGCGAGAACCTTTTGGTATCACCCCTTTTCACACTAACCATTCTGTAGCCAGAAAAAAAATTAAAATATCAATTAATTAACATAAAATTATGGCTGGAAAAAAGAAAAGAAAATTTCCTTGGATCAAAGTTTATAAGAAAATATGAGACATATGTTTACAATCTTGGAAAAAGAAAAGTGTGTCTCATACAACACAAACCATAAACTATACTGGGAAAGATTGGTACTTGCAGCTACATAATTAAAATCTTAGGAAAAAATGAAGGACTCATCTAGAAATTATAAAGAACCCTTATAAATCTGTAAAACAAGAAGGCAAAAAAAAATCATAGGTAAAAGATTAAGAGACTTTAACAGATACTTCACCAAAAAATTATATCAAGAAGACCAATAAATGAAAGAAAAAAAGTGTTCAACTTCATCAATCATCAGAAAAATGCAAATAAAAACCACAATATATCATTAAACATTTAGCTAACTGAAAATTTAGAAGCCAAATAACACTACAAGTTTAAGAAGTAATGAAACAACGGGAATTCTCACATACTACTGGTAAGAATGGAAATCAATACAACTACCTTAGGAAAACATAAGCTTACCCTATTATCTAGAAATTTCACTCCTGTATTAGTATACAGGTATTTAGAAAGTGAGTGAATGAGAGAGAGAGAGAAAAGAAGAGAGAGAGACTGATTTATATGAGGAACTGGCTCATAAATTATGGAGGCAGACAAGTCTCATGATCTGCTGTCTGCAAACTGGAGAACCAGAAAAGCCATTGCTATAGTTCAGCCAGAGTCCAAAGACTTGAGATGCAGGGCGGCCAATAATGTAAATCCCAGTTCAAGGGCAGAAGATGTCATAAGATGTCTAGCTCAGTCAGTGAGGTATGCAAAAAATGTCTGAAATCCTCCATCCATTTTTCATTCTATTCAGGCCCTTCAAGGAATGGATGATACTTGCCCATATTAGGAAGGGCAATCCACTTTACTGAGTCACTGATTCAAATACTAATCTCATCTGAAAACAACTGCACAGACACACTCAGAAACATGTTTAATTTGGGTACCCATCATTCACACAACTTGACACAGAAAATTAATTAACCATCACATGTATACTCTTTTGAGATTTTTCTCAAGTAAGTATTATATATGTACAAAAATATTTATAGGAAAACTATTCACACTTGGCTAAAAGTGGAAACAACTGAAATATCCATCAAGAAGAAAATGGATAGAAAGAAATAAAACATTGAATTCAAAAGAATGGTTAATGTAGGTGAGGAAAGACAAGAGGACAGAATGAGGGAGAACTATATACATAACTGTAAGTTATAGTCAATTTTCTAGTTTTTAGTTTGCAAATTTGTTTTATGGGTATTTATTAGAATACTAGGGAAGGAGAGAGAGAAGGAAGGAAGGGGAAAGTGAAAAAGAGGAGGAAAAAGAGGGCCTTTCATATCCAATGATGAGAATCAGGAGTTAAATATATCATATCAAAAGAAATTGATATGTCATCTGGAAATTATTAAAAAATCCAGGGTTTGTATATGAGAATCATGGTAACGCAATTATGCCATGTCTTTAATACTTCATTTGAAATTGAAATTATTTTAATTAGCATATCCACAACCACAAATTCAATTAACTTCCATAAGTCAATGACTCACAAAATCTGTATCTCCTGTCCAAAATTTGCTCTAATAGCTTGCTGGGCTCCTTAATCTGTATGTGGAAAGAATGACACACAGTAGTCTGGAGTTTAATATGGGTTGTATTTCATATACTGATTTTTAGGATACTGGTTCTATCATCTTGTTCAACTTTCTTAAAAATAATTTATTTCTCCTTTAAAATCTACTTTGATTTCTATATTCCCTTATATATTTTAAAGGATTATAGCCCTCCTATTGTCAGATCCAGAAACCTCCCTCACCAATGTCAATAACATCTACTGATTTCATTTCCCAAATACATATCATATGCCTATCATTTTCTCTCTTTCTCAATAACTTATTTTTAAATTAGTAAATAAAATTAAAGTGATTTGGCAATTTTATTAAAAGTCTCAACAGATTTTTGCAACAGAACTGAGAGAACACAGATACAATCTGTACCTATATCTAACTATATAATTACAATAAATGATGACAAAAATTCCACAAAAATGGGTAAGATATTTTAAAATTTAAGTCTAAACCTTTTGTCTTATTGTCAGTAAGACTATTTTATTGATTTAGGTATAACAGAAACAGTTTTCTCTACTTTTCATTATGTTAAACTTAAAACAAAACTTTTGAGAGACTAGAGAGAGAAGAAACAATCAAAATATGAATTATAACACATTAGAAAGCAAATATCAGGTTATAATTATTAAGCAGATTATACTTCATCAGTCTTTTCATTAGGCAAGAAAGACATTTAAGCATTTAGTTAGAATATAACGTATGTGAAATACCTCCATTGTTGTGGTAACAATAAAAATATAAACAAAATAAAAAGCATGTTTTTCTATGGGGTTGGCAAAGAATGGTAAGTTCAAGAATGTCTTGATCAACTAAATTCCACATGCCATACTTGGGAACCAGTACCTGTTCTCTGTACAACTGGATGAAGGAATAGGTCGGCTATTAACGGACACACAGTAATGGGAAATGAAGACAAGATTAGACAGAAAACTTGAACAACTTTTCTGTAGAAAAAAAAGTACAGATTGCATGTAAAGTGACCTAGACCAAGAGCACAAGTTGGGGAAAAATTATGTACCTACCTGCAGTACCAGAAGAGGGCACAGATAAAAACAGGACTTGGCAAAATATTATGAGGTAAGAAGCAAAGGAGATGAGCATACAAGATACACAAAAAATGCTCCAGGGCATACTTCAAAGCCACTCCAAATAGGACCTTTTCATTGCTAGATGCAATGGCACCTGCCAAACTGGACTGGGGTACAGTCATCAGACAAAATGACAGGAAAGCTAGTGAGGCTTTAAAGCGGCTGCCAGAACAGACTTACACTTGAAATACTAGGAAAAGGGGCTATAGCTATTTCCAGAATTACTTAGGAAGACATATTATTACATTAGCTATACTATGTACCCCAACAACCCTACACTTAAGAGATAAAGAACAGTTCATTTAGCAAATATTTGAGGGCCTCCTGTATACATTCCAGTTCAGATTATCTAGTAACATTCAAATGGATTTGAATCTCAACTCAACTATTTACAAGTAGGTGTGTAACTTAGTCTCTGTGATTCTGCTCCTTCAACTATAAAAAAAAATCCCTCATAGAATCGCTGTGAAGATTAAATGATCTAATTATTAATTAATCTAATCATCATGAAACATCAGGCAATCCCAAACTGAACAACATTCTAACAAAAACTTGACTTGTCCTCTTCAAAAATATAGATTATAAAAGACAAAAAAAGACCAGGTACTATTCCAGTTTTATGGAAATTAAAGAAATATGACAGGGATGCTTGGGTGGCTCAGTTAGTTAAGTGCCCTACTCTTGATTTCTGCTCAAATCATGGTATCAGTGTTGTGGAATGGAGCCCTATGCCAGGCTCCATGCTCAGGAGTAATCTGCTTGACATTCTCTCTCTCCTTCTCCCTTCCCCCACCCCTCTCTTCACTCTTTCTCTCTTTCAAATAAATAAATGAATCTTAAAAAAAAAAAAAAAGACAAAGACATGGAATGGATTCTGGATCAGAAAAATGCTTTTTGTTTTGTTGCTTTTGCTTTAAAAAGCACCAGCAGAACAATTCATAATAGTTGAAGAGCTACAGATTTGATAATAATATTATACCAGTGTTAATGTCTTGATTTTGTACCTGTACTGTAGTTATATAAAACAATGTTATTGGTTTTAGAAAATACACACTGACTTACATAGTGCTAAAGTTTTTGGTTACCAAGCTCCTCTCAAACAGTAAAATTTAATATGTATATTATAATTAAAATCTGGAGTTACTAGTTTTCTTTAAAAGTTAACATTTCTACAGTTCTGAATGATACATATTTCAGAATCTTAAACTCCAGTAATTCCAATGCCATCTTGTCTGTCATTGTTAGCCATTATCATTTTTAGCCCCAAAAGTAGAGATTACTATTACTGTTTACACGATGATTATTTGTTTAATATGACTTACTCACTTTTACACATTTATTCATCATTCTTTCTTTCACTCTACATATTTTTCCGGGATCATTTTCCTTTTTGCCTTAACTACTACCTTGAGAATTTCCTCTAATCAGTATATGGCAAATTCTTGTCTGAAAACATCTTCATCTCAACCACATTCTGTTATGATAATTTTGTACAATGCAGAATTTTACATTGACAGGTTTTGTCTCTTGGACATTATTTCCCTTTTGTATGACTCTTGATAACTATAAGAAAGTCCACTTCTACTATAATTGTTGTTCCTTGTTAGATTATTTCTTTTTTTCCCTCGGTGGTTAATTCTAACATTTTCTAATGTTGTTGGTCCTCCACAGTTTCACTCTAATGTATCTACATGTGAATTTCCTTTTATTTTTCTTCTTTGGTTTTCAGTTTTGATTCTTGATTCTGATCATTGAACCTGTAATCAGTCCCTATGTCTTCATGACTACTTTATCTCCATTTGCTCTACTATTTTCTTTCGGAAATCCAAATAGATATATCTTTGAATAACTACTTTTATTTCCATGCCTTTTACATCTTTCTTGTATCTTCCACCTCCTTTATTTCTCTACCTCATTTGATAATTTTTTCTGGTTAATCTGCCATTTAACTAATTTGTTCTTCAACTATCTCTAACTGTTGTCTAAACCACTGATTTCATGTTCAGTTTCAATTATTATACTTTTTCATTTCTAGGAGTTCCATTTGACATCTTTTACAAAGGTAGTGCCCTAATCATTTTTATGGTCTTTTAACAGCTACTAGTATTTTGGACTCACGTTTTGCCTCTTGAATAATTTTTAATATCAGCATGTTGTCTTTTTTATTTAATTATTTAAAAACCTGAACTCTGGAGATTTAGTTATCTTTTATACATTTTTCTTGAAAGAGGAAACATCTCTTACCTGGTTTCCCCACATGAATTTAATTTTGTTTTGTGTAAGTAACTTTAATCTGCAAGTATCCAGAGGAGTGTGAATTGAGGTATAACCTCTTAAAAAGAGTATGTGCTTCTTCCTGCCAGGCATTCTAGGCATGAAAAACCTAAGAATACTTTAAAATTATTTTTTTATTTGAAATTTCTTGTATCACGCAGCCAGTGTAAGTTCAAATGCCACACCGTCACAAGTATTGGAGTGTGGCTATAGTTTCTCTATTTGAAAGAGAATGGATTTTTGTAGCCCTCATTTTCACCGAAGTTTTTGACTTTCAAGGGTTTGGATTTCAAGAGTTCCTACACTGTACTTACGTGGTCCAACACCTTGCTTCCTTTACATTTATTTCATTTTATTTTTCTTAAGATTTTATTTATTTGAGAGAGAGAGAGAGCAGGACTGGGGGAGAACAGGGAGAGGGAGAAGCAGGCTCCTCACTGAGCAAGGAGCTCAATGTGGGGCTCTATTCCAGGACCTCAGAATCATTACTTGAGTGGAGGCAGTCACTTAATAGACTGAGCCACCCAAGTGCCCTTCCTTTACATTTTTTTAAACCTTAAGATGTTTCTCAAAGCAGGCCTAGCATTAGTGGTGTTCATCACACTGGTGGCCATTATTCTCCACAGAATTTGCCTGCTGTACTTTCTCTGCAAATTTAACCATAATATTTGACTTTTCATTCTAGTACTTTTAGCTGTT
Organism: Spilogale gracilis; assembly: GCA_004023965.1. Lineage (NCBI taxonomy): Eukaryota > Metazoa > Chordata > Mammalia > Carnivora > Mephitidae > Spilogale > Spilogale gracilis. The sequence continues at coordinate 22,765 of PITA01007540.1, read as the reverse complement.
CGGTAATAAAACTTTTTCAAAATATCTAAACCACCTTATTATTAGAAGCACAACTCAGAACTGCTTTAATTGCAGTTATATTCATATTGGATGTAGAGAGCTTATTCTCTATTTCATGATTGTCTTAGTTTGGGATACTACAACAAATTACCATAGACTGGGTGACTCAAACAACAAATAATATTTATTTCTCATGATTCTAGACGCTGGAAGTGTGAGATCTGGATGTCAATATGGTTGGGTTCTTGATGAGGACCCTCATTCTGGCTGTGGCTTCACACAATGAAGAGAGAGATCATATCATATCTCTTCTTACTTGTAAGTGCACTAATCCCATTTATGAAAGTTCCACCCCCAAAATCAAATTACTTCCCAAAGCCTCACCTCCAAATAACATCACAGTGGATTAGGGCTTCAACAAAAAATATGGGGAGCAGGGAAGTGCAGGGAACACAAACATCCAGTCTAGAGCAATGATCCAATACCATCATTTTCCAACAAAGGACCCTCTTTTGAGTTCTTATTTACTTTTCTTTCATTTATTTAGTTACATATTTATCTCCTTTCATTCTCTATCACTTCTTCAATTTTCTTCTTTCCTAATGGCCATTCATTTTACAGTATTTAAAGTATAACCTTTCATCTTTAGGTGTACTTGTAAAACATGCAACATCATTTTACATGCATATGTTTTTAAATGACATTAATGCTATTATACTCAACTGACTTGATTTTTACTCTGTCACCCCAAGCTGTTTTTATGGTCTATCATGTCAGCATACTTCCTTGTTTTCCTTTGCCTCCAATTGCTGAATAGGATTTTACAGTGAGCCCTATTAGTACCCCTTACCTAGATTGCCTCCAACTCCCTGTTACCACAAACAATATTGTAGTGACTACTCTAGTGCATATTTTTTAATGGACACATGTGAGAATTTCCCTGAAACATATATTTAGGAGGAACACTGCTGGGTCACATTTATTTATATTTCCAATTTAGTTAACTACTAACAAATTGCTCTTTAGAATGCCTGTGCAAGTCTACACTCCCAGAATGTGTATCTTTACACCTTCAAAGATTTGAGGGAAGCATCTTGTCTTATTCATCTTCTATCTCTTACAATTTGCTCAACACCTGTTATATAGTCTTAGTACAATATATTTATAAGCATCAACCAGAAGCTTAGTCCACAGAAATATGAAAAATTGTTTCTAAATGTTTAATACTAATGCCAATATTTAAGACTAATACTAAAGTAACTCTTTTCATAAAATAAGAACAGAGTATAGGCATCACTGCAGTTTTATTTCCTTTTAATTTGTTTTAGCTCACATTCTAATGTAGAAAAATTAGTATCACTATTGCTTTCTTTCCTCTATCATATTTCTACGGGCGAATTAATGACACAACAAGTCTCTTTCATATTATATACAGTTAAAAGATAGTCTTAAGTCAATAATTCAGCTCAGATTTCAAACTACCCATGTCTCCTACTAATATTTATGTTTCACTATGAAGACTTAGTTCCTCAAAGAACTCTGTTTTCTTAACTGGAACCAGGTGTATTGAAGTTGAAATTGTTATGTAAGAAGAGATATTTTAAATTCAACTTATTAACAATGTAACCTCTAATCCTGACAGCATTCTTGAAATACCATACTTTGGAAAACGTAGCTTTGACTGGGAAAGCTAATGTTTTCCCCTCTCTAGGTTGGTACAACATATCCCAGTTTGGGGCAATAAACATATACATCTCTGTTTCAAAGATATTGTTGCTACTGCAAATTGATGTTTAATAAGATATTCTATATTCAAATACCCCATTTTATTAAGTTTCAGACCATAATGCTCCTAACAATAGTGTGTGACTGAGATACGTGGAAATAGTTTGTAGAAAGAGCAATTTACCATTCACTTCCATTTCCTTTAAGATATGTGCTTTTACTTTGTTCCTAGATTATTTTTTTCTGCATAAGTGGTATAGTCATCAATTTTACAATCCTTGTCACAAAGTAAATCTATTATGATATCTTGTGCTTTTATGTATGTGGTACTTTTAGAGTTTTTCATAAATATGAACTAATCTATACCCCTTGTGATTAATAGCTGGATCTTATTCAAACTATCTGATTAAGTCTGTTGGCAAATAGTATTTTTGTTGATCATAGCTTTATCCCCAGATTAAAAATGATAAATACTCATTTTTTAAAAGATTTTATTTATTTGACAGAGAGAAACACAGCCAGAGAGGGAACACAAGCAGGGAGAGTGAGAGAAGGAGAAGCAGGTTTCCTGCCGAGCAGGGAGCCTGATGTGGGACTCGAACCCGGGTCTCCAGGATCATGACCTGAGCCGAAGGCAGTCGCTTAGCCAACTGATCCACCCAGGCACCCAGATAAATACTCATTTCAATAAAACCAAGAGATCAAAAATGCTGCCTGAAGTTATTCAAAATTGCCCTTTCCAATATAAAAAAGAGAGCCATCTCTACCTTGTTGCCATTACTTTAAGTATGTCAGAGTATATAATGAGATTGAAAAAGGTTAGACGGATCATTGAATTAGAGTACAGATTCAGTTACTGGACGAGAAACCCAAAATAAAAGTTATTTAAACATGACAGAACTTTACTTCTCTCTCATGTAACAAACAAGACGGAAGCATCCCAGTGATGGTATGTATGAAAGCTCAACAGTCAGAGAACAGACTTCTATCTTGTTGCTCTGCCATTCCTAAAATCTTGCTTTTATCCACATAATCCAAGAGTAGGCACTATATCTACCTTCTAATGGCAGAAGGGGTAAAAGAAGGAGAAAGGGAGGGATAAGGCATGCACCTTCCTTTGAAAGTCATGATTCAGAGGCTGAATATATCCAATCAAATATCTTTGACCAAATTTAGTCATGTGATGACACATAACTCCAAGACAGACTTGAAAATACAGTCTTTTATTCTACATGGTCAGGTATCTACCCATTCAAGCACTCTGTTAAGACAGAAAAAGACAAGAATTGATATTGGGAAGTAAGCATCCATATTCTCTATACACTGCAACTTAATTTCAACTTATACTCCCTCTTCAGAATGGATAACACTTAAACATGTATGAAAAAACCCTAAAATTTTATTTACAGGTGATTAAATAATGAGCTTTCCATTTAATGAAGATGCCATTTGTCAGTCACACACCTCCCAGCTTTCCAACATAAGGGTAAACAGAGAAAACACGTTTTCTATCAGTGGAAGAACAATACAAGTGGATTCAAAACTCTCAGTTTTTATCTTCTAATGTTATATTTACATTACCTAAAAAGGGGGGCTCTCTACTTTTAAAATATAATTGCCATGCTATTCCTTATTTGTGGGTGAAACAGCTTCTATTTTGTGTCCAATGAGCATGATGCAGAAAAGGAAGTCTCAGTGTTTCTAGACAAGTCTTGAGCAGGAGCAAAGCTCAAAAATGCAGTTAGCAGGATGGAGGAGGTAAGCTGAGTTCTAACCATATAGTATAATATACAAGAAAACTCATGATTACAAAGTCCCCATTTTTTTCTACAGTTAATGCTGTTAGTGCTCACCAAGACTCACTTTAGTGGCCTAATAAGTCCACACCCTAACTGCTGCAGGCACTGGCTGCTGAGGCTCACATTTGCACCTTCTCCAGAAGACTGTCCTTAGTTGATAGCAGTTGCCTTGCTTGGAGATGTCTAGGATTTACACCAGACCATGACCAACAACTGGAAGGGGATTTAAAAGCCTAGCCCCCTTGCCTCCAGGTGGACCAAATTCTTTTTTTATTTTTTTAATATTTTATTTATTCGACAGGAGAAACACAGCTAGAGAGGGAACATAAGTAGGGGGAGTGAGAGAGGGAGAAGCCTGCTTCCTGCCAAGCAGGAGCCTGATGCAGGGCTCGAATCTGGGTCTCCTGGATCATGATCTGAGCCGAAGGCAGTCGCTTAACCAATTGGGCCACCTAGGTGCCCCAGTGGGCCAAATTCTAATGTGATATACTCTCCAGAACTTCCATAGCATCAGACTTGAGTCTAGACTCTTCCTAGAAGTATGTCCTTCTTTAACTACTTTCCCTATTTTCTCTCCCTCCAATATATCCCTGAGATCCCCTCCTTCAATAATCCCTTTAATAAGAATTCCCATCTCAGGCTCTGCTTCTAAAGAGGTCAAATGAAGAATTTTTCTTTAAGTAGGCTTAATTTTCTGTTAATGTCAGATGTAATCAGACAGACATAGATACCATGTTCAATCATGTCATCACCAATGACCATTCTGCAGAGAAACATCCACATATTTTCACTAATGATTTGCTCATTCAGAAAATAGTGGATGTGAACATTATAGTACAGATAAACACAGCTTAATCTTTTCAAGAAATATTTTAGCCATAAAAGATGTAGTTATAGGCATAACACTAGTCAATAAGTAACTTTGATAAACAAATACAATAATATTTTACCATAGTGTTAGGAGGAAAAAATTAACTACATAAAATGCACAGTCATGTTTTCATGAGGCTAATGAGATGACAGAGGTGAGCCTACTATCAAGAATAGGAGCTAAACTCTGATTATGCTACTATATATCCAAATTCGTGTTATTGGAAGGTTTTTATTACAAGTTGCTACTCTATGTGACACTTGAACATTTTATAGTCTACAAGATAAATTTGGTTCCAGAACAACTCAATTCTGACTCTTGCATTACATCTAATATTCAGTGTCAACTTTACCAGTCTATAGGAAATAAACGTATTTTTCAAAAGCCTGTGAGACGTAAAAATTGCCCAGAGTTTAACCACATAGTCCAAAATTTTTAAATAATTCTAACAAATATATGTATTTATAAAATACTACTCCATACTTTTTATCGGGCATTTTTAATTTTAAACAAAATCCATTTAACTTGAAACTAAGTCATATCAATTCAACAGATTCTTGTTGATTTTTGAGATTTGCAGTCCAAAGGCAACACAAGAATTTAAAGTATGATTCTGGTTACTACTCATATCTTAAATGTCGTATTTTCTTGTCACTACATACGAGGAATCCTCATCTACTTCTTGGTTTTATATTCCATCTCTATGTTTTTGACTCTCGTCATTTGTACAGCTTCCCTTTTTTGCCTGCAACGTTAACATATTTACTCATTTGTTCAATCCTATAATACAAAAAAATAATTTCAGAATTGCTACACCCAGAGCATTACCAAAAACAAACTGTGTAAGCAAAGTTCGTTTAAAATTTAAAATGCCCAAAAAAAGGTATATATTTTATATAGTTTTGATTTTGAGCCATGTGTTTTTGCAAACTCCAAAAAAAAAAAAAATTAACAAAGTTGGTGAAGTTGGTGAGAAAAGTTGGTGAAGAAACCTGGTACTGAAGACAAGCGGGACCAAATAAACATAACTTTGTATCTCATTAACCACAATGAAGAAAAAGTAATTCACATAACTTTAGAATGCTGTATTCTGACTATATGATATCAGAGGGATATATTCTAAGAATAAAGAGAATTTCAGAGAAATTACGAACACTCTATATTATTTTAATTATTTGAAATCTGTTGAAACTGTTTTATGAGTCAAACATGAAAATTTTGTAAAATATTCTATGTGCACTTATGCATATTTGTATTATGTATGTATATATGCTAATTGTCAGAGCAAAGTTTGTAAATCTTTCTTTTCACATATTCTATTTTTATTGTTTTGCCTTTTTCTATAACTTTCTGGAAATTCTGTGTTAAAGATTTTTTCCTTGTGATAGTGGATTATATACCTATTAATTCTTTCAGTTTTTGTTTTATAAACTATATAATTTAGATGCATACAAATTTAACATTTTTACACATTCTTGGTAAATTGATCCTTTTCTAAAAATCATTAGGAAATGCCTCTTTTTACCTCCAGGAATGCTTCCTGTCTTAAAGTCTGTCTATCATGTTTGATAATGGCATAGTTTACAATGTTACACCACTTTTCATTTACCTTACTTTCCAACTTCTTGTGTCTTTATATTTGTTTTCATCTCTTACAAGCAACATATAACTGGTATTAATTGTCCCTCTAACAATATTTGATTATTAGATAATTTAATAACTTTATTAATTTAATTAACTATTGATATATTTGGTTTTAAATCTATCATCTTAATATTTTATTCTACTTATGCTACATGTTCTAGTTTTCCTTTTCTCTCCCTTCTTGTCTTCTTTTGGTTTTAGCAAGTATTTTTTAGTTACATTTTTGTTCTCTTTTAAGTTATAGACACATTAACTTTCAAAATTTATTTACTTTGTCTTTCTGGTTGTTTTTCTATGGATTTCCTCACTTCCTAAGTCTAATATATATTTGCATTTCTACACAATGCAAAAATATTAAAACACTTTAACTCCACTTATCCTTTCTCACTTTTGTGTTATTCTTATAACGTACTTTGATTAAATGCCACAGTAGACTATTATTATTGATTTTTAGTCACGATTTATTTGAATGTATTCACATTCTCACCACTTAGAATGTCTTCCTTTCCTTTTTCCAATTCCATTCCACCCTATAAGAGGATATTCCTTCTACTTAAGCAAATCTTGTGACATTCCTTCTAGTGAGGCTCTGCTGGTATAAAATCTTTTGTTTTTGTTTGTATGCAAATCTCTTTTGTCAATTTTAAATGGCTATGAAATGTAAAAAGTCCATGAGATGTAAAAATTGCCCAGAGTTTAACCACATAGTCCAAAATTTTAAAATAAAATTTCCACTAAGGGAAGAATTCTAGTAGAGCAACTATTATTTTTCCCCAGCATTTTAAGTTTTCAAGTCAGACTCTTCTGGCTTACATAGTTTTATTTAAGAAGTTAAGAACTGGGGTGCCTGGGTGGCTCAGTTGGTTAAGCATCTGCCTTCGGCTCAGGTCATGATCCCAGGGTCCTGGGATCAAGTCCCGCGTCAGATTCCCTGCTCAGCGGGAACCCTGCTTCTCCCTCTCCCACTCTGCCTGTGTTCCCTCTCTCCCTGTATCTCTCTCTGTCAAATAAATAAATAAAATCTTAAAAAAAAATTAGTTTAGAATTGTACAATCGCTCCTTTCAAAGTAAGTTGTCTTTTTTCCCTCTGGCTATTTCCAAGATTTTTTTTGTCATTACTTTTCATTAATTTTACCACAATATGCCTGAGTCTTCTTTGTTCTCATCTGGTTGAGGCTTCATACTGTTTCTTGAGTTTGTGGTTTAATATCTTTCATTTTTTGAAGTCATTTTTTGGCCTTTCTCCAGTCTTTCTTCCAGTCCTGAGTCTCTGTCACAAATATAGACTCTCTGTACATTAGGTATCTCTTAATATCTTTTCTACATCTTCAGTCCTTTTGGATATTGTTTACCAACTTACCTATCAAAATCACTAATCCTTTCTCTTGCACCTCTTCATAGCCAGTTGGTGTAGAAGCTGATCACCTTAACGCATTAGGAACTGAGCCATTTGTAAATGTTTCTAGGCTTGGTCTTCTAATTTGCTATTATTCCTAGTATACACTCATTCAGGGGACTTAATAAATGCCTAGAGGGTTTAATGTAATCTTCTCCCTTGCTTGACTTTTAACTCCATTTTTTTAATCTCCAAATACACTGTAATTCTCTTTCTTTTTGCATCTGTCTGCTTTTAGCTTCAGAGCCTTTCCACCCACATTGCATATGCATTAACTAATGACTCAAAGGAAAAGGCTGCCAAGAATAACACACTTAACTAGTTTTCTGTCTCTCTGGAATCCAAGTTCTCCAAGTTTTGGGTGCTTTGAGTGCTTTCTGGTTTGTTCCAACAATTTTAAAATTTTATCCAGTTTTTAACTCTTGCTCTCAGTGGGAGGGTAGCCTGCAATGATCTAGTTCTTCTTAGCTGAGGTATGAAGTTCTAGATATTTTTATAAGTTTACGTTAAATGATAACTCCTCCATGAAACTTTTTTCGTATCATCTCATCCTATGAATGTAATGGTTCATAGGTTGGTTAATGGTTAATAGGACAGAATTTGGGGCCATTTGAATCAACCTCCACCATGACTTTGGATAAGTTATCTATTTCTTTTGCCTTAGTTTTCTCATTTATAAGATGAAGAAAAATATGTATTTATGTCACAGTGTTATTATAAAGATTAAATAAGATAACATATGTACAACACATAGCAAACATTACATAAGTAATATTTCTAGTAATATTATTAATAATATGATGGCACCTATCTTAAATACTTGTTATTTGAGTGCGTATATACCTGACTAGATTGCACATTCCCTGAGAGAGGACAATGTCTTCCTCACATTCATTTATTTCCCAGGGTTGAGATATTCCCAAATAAAATATGTGTTCATTGCATTAATGAATGAATGTAAAATTAATTGAATACAACCAGATCAGCGAGTTAGTGAAATAAAATGGTAATTTGTTTTGAAAGACCCATGGCAGAGGGAAAAGGTTTAGCTACTGCAAATGAGAACTGGATCTATAAATTTTCCATATCCATTTAAATGTAATTTTAGCTTCCTGAAAGAATAAAACTGCTTTATTTCATGTCTTCATCTCAGCACTTATTTCAGTCTTGGTTAATGTGACAATTAGTGTTTACTAAATGACACAAAAAATGATCATTTTGTCAATCGGTAGTACTACCGATTGACAAAATAATACTTATTACTACCAATTATCTAAAATTGTCTTTACAAATACTTGAGTTTCAATTTATCCTATCTCCTCCAAAATTAAAAAAAAAGTTCTAATTTTTCTTTTAAAAGTCCATTGTATTTCTCTTTTTCAGTAAGTTGTAGCTTCCACTGACTTTATTTTTAAAGTTGCTTATAAAGGATCCACATGACAGGTATGTTTCTATAATGCCCAACTCTTAAAATGCAAGTGTGGTGCAAAAGTCCATAAACCAACACACCAAACAATGTAAACACCTCACATGCTATAGGAGGCATATATGGAATATATGGAAGATTTTCTACATTCTTCTTTTAAGCTGAGATTGTCCTTTTAAACTTTTGAACCTAATCTTTATTTTTTATAACATTAGCCAAAGTCTTGTGGATTTTATTTTCTATATGTTGCTTTCCCAGCTGTCCTCCAAAGAAGAGAAGAAAATGTTCAAAGAATCAATCTGGACAACAGAGCACCACACAGAGGTACTATTTCTTTCTTTCTTTTTCTTTTTTTTTTTTTCCTTCTGCCTTGACCTTACTCCTCTAGGCTCAAACTCCTGAAATTGACTGAAGTGTTTCTCAGGATATAACTTTGGTCATAGAAAAAAACTTATTTAAATTCTATCCCAGGTACAACCTCTCTTTATATTATAGATTAAAGTGGAAGGTACCCCTGGGAAAGGAAAGAGGATCATGAGTATTTAAAGTTTATCACAAATGAGAAGTTGGTGAACAAAGCCTGCCCATGAGACTGGGATTTGTGTTACATCATCTCTTGAAATCAATCTGCAAAAAGGAGTGTGCACCAGAAAATTATACCAAAAAAAGAAAAATCCAGTACATGCTTCATTATCACCCTGAGAAATGCCAACACCAATGGTCTTTTTAAACCTCTTGCTCAGCTTTTGACATTTTTCCTTTAAGTCACATAGGCTTTGGTGGCTCACACAACAGAAAAATTATTTTTTTAGTCAATTATAATTGATTTTTGTTTTCTTTCTCAGAGGTTTTTTAAATGAAGAAAATACAAGAGAAAGATATTTCTTATATGAAGACAAGGCAAAGGAAATACTTGGCATAAAATGATTCATTGCCAATGTTATTATTTTACTAGAAAGGAGAACCAGCAGCTTTTGAATAAAACTTTGTAATAACAATGCTAACCATTTATCTATCAACAAACATTAATTAAAACATGCTATGAGCCAGACACCACAAAAATGGTAATTGAATTTATACTTGCCATGATGCCAAGTCTCTGTAGTCACATACCAAGCTCTAATCAACATCCAAACCATAAAACATTGCTACTGGGTGAGATTATATAAACCCTACAGTACAACTCCATGCCCAAGTATTCCTTACTTGCATTGCTTTCACCATACTACACACTCAAATCATGGTGTCTACTGGTGAGTAAATGGTATATAATCCAGTGTCCTGTCATTGAAAACACAGTACCCATTCAATAACTGATTCATTTAATCAACAAAAATTGTAATTCTATTGTATGCAAGGACAATTTACATGAGTCATAAACTCCACTTCAGCATACTCCATGTTGTTGAAGTTAGTGGATCTAAGACAGAGATCAGTGGGTTTCTGTAAAAGACCAGGAAGTAAATATCTGGGTGCTACAGGTCACACACATTTCTCCTGCAGGTGTTGATATACCTTCTTTCTCTTCTTCACTATCGCCTTCCCCAACCCCTACCTCTTCCTCCACCTCAACCCTTCAAAAATGTAAAAATTACATTCAGTTCATGAATTTTACAAAAACAGGCCTTGAGCTGGATTTGGCCAGCAGACCATGGTTGCCCAGCTCCTGGTGTAGGGAAATGTCTTTACCAGGATATCCAGGTTGATTTAACACTCTTGGTCTTGGCCCCTTTAGGATCCTCAGTCACCAAGAGAGGAATATTGGTCTGTATGTTTCTCTTTCCATCATCAGGTTTTTCTGCCTCAGTTTTCAGAGGGTAACTGATTAAACAAAGAAACATGGATATTTATATTTCAAAGTCATTTTTCTAGTGAAACATAATCTCCATCATTGCAATTCCACTCAAACTGATGACCCCTTCAAAATTATCATGCAGTATGGTTTTTCTCCCATTGATTCAACTCTCTCTAACAAAATCTAAAATTTTTATTTCCTTTTCAGCAATAGAAAAGTTCATTAGGTGACCAAAATACAATTCTTAAAAAACAAAGCACTATGGTTAAAATGTCAGTGCCTAACATCTAGCCTCTGTTCTCCAACATTCTAAAATAGTCTCAAGTCCAGGTTTGGGAAATATAATCATACACAGACACAGAGACAGATTAAGAAAACACACATGGAGAGAGAGAGAGAGAGAGAGAGAGAGAGAGAGAGAAATTACTGTGACAATAAAGAAATTAGACTGAATTTTGTATTATGGTTCTTGGAATCAGTTTCATTTGTTTAGTGTTATATCTATTATGTACATATATGGGTATGCCATATTACATTAGAATTATGAATACTAAGTGACTGTATTAATGGAGATACATAGTTACATGTAATAGATACCCAAAATAACAATGGTTTAAACAAGACAGGCATTTATTTTGTTCTCACATAAAAGTCCTGATATAATTGGTTTCATGACTAATAACGACAGCTCCATAGATATCTAGCACCTAGGTAATATCTGTCCTGTTCTTTATCCTCTGTATGGGTCCCACAATTTCATGGTCTAAGATGTGGCTTCACCTCACAAAGGATAGAAGAAAGCCCATATCCTTTTCATTAAGAAGAAATTCCAGAAACAGCATATATCATAGTCTCCCATATCCCTGAGGCCCAAATTAGCTACAGAGTGGGCAGAGAAATACAGTGTTCGGGTAGACATGAAAATGATGTGTTCGAGAAGAGATATTGAGAAGAAAACCAACTGTGATCAGAAAGTTTTAAGACCATTCAGGAATATTTAAAAATAATGTAGTTATGGTGAAGTAGGTAAAGGGGATTAAGGGTACAATTACCATGTGATGAGCAGTGAGTAATGTACAGAATTGCTGAATCACTATATTTTACATCTGAAACTACTATAACACTGTATGTTAATTTTACTTTACTTTAAAATAATCAAAAACTTTTTAAAAAGTAATGTTTTATAAAAAGATGGAATTATCTATAAAAAAGAAAACCTAGAGGAACTTCTGACACAATAAGAATAAACATAAAAGCTACTTGCAAATATTCAGTAAAGACTTAAGAACCTGATTAGAAGACACTAAATGGCAAATAAAATCATATGATATATTTTTACATGTAAGGACCATTTGCAATATTTTTAGCATTAAGAAGAGAGGGGATAGTTGTAGCTTTGGAGTATCCCCTCCATTCTCTTTTTGTCTGGTTAGCAGCATGCCCAGTTTCCTTTGGAAGATTCCCTTCTATTCCACTGTGTACAGTCTTGGTGTAACTACCAAGAGGTGCTTTGCCCAACTGATGGATATAGGAACTCAGTTAAACCTATGAGGTTCTCTTTTGGGACACTGAAACCCAAAAATTACACCAAATTAGGAAAAGAGGTTGGATGTCTTTATTTCTGTGAACTTCTGATGACCTATCAACCCCACAGCTTACCCACTTCCTTTCTATCTGGGTCCTACATCTATATGCCAATTTCTTTATTTCATTAAGTCACCCCAAATCATTCCAATGATTTTTCTTTCTGCTTGTTCTAGAAAGCCTTATATCCTGCTACTTAAAAGCAATAAGAAAAATCTAGTTATATCTGAACAATAGCATCTGTACTGAAGGTGAGTAACTCTCTCACACACACAATAGGACTCATGAAAAAAAGGACAGAATTTACTCTAATTACTTCCTTTTATATGCATTATTGGTCTATTTTTTATTTCTGGACATACATGCTGAAGGATGAGATACCCTACTCTAATCACATGAGAAACAACTGAAGGAAATATTGATAGCTAGGAGAGAAAGCATATGCTTTGATGGATAGGGAAAGGTAAAATGAAGCATTTTTAGGCCAGATGGAATACCTACCCAGCAGTTTAATGATCTCAAGACAGTGATTTTTCTAAGTTATACACAAGCCTAATATTTTTAAGGCTCTTGTTCCTAAGGATAAAATCATGCAATATAAATGAAAACACACTGCATGTATTAAATGCCTCTGGTTATATGAATACTGAGGGTTTTTGTTTTTTTTTTTTTTAATATATATGTGTGTCTTTATTATGGTTCTTCTATTGTCATTTCAAAAAAGGATTTCTGATAGAGCCCTCCTAAAAGGTACTTTAGGCTTAATGGCTATAGCATTTGTGAAAGTGTTCACAGGGTCAAATTGATTCAATTAATTTCATTTGTATGAAAGGAACAAACATTTTTGAGAGCCTACTATTTTGGTTCTTAACCCATATTGAATATTAGATTCACCAGGGAGCTTTTTAAAATGCAGATTTTAAGAAAAATAAATAAATAAAATGCAGATTTTCAGAACATTTAAAGCTCCACCCCAACTCTTTGATTTTGATATAATCTAGTAAGTATGTGCTAAAGATTGTGCTATATACTTTATATATAATATAGCACAGGGTTGTTCAGCAATTAAGCAATCAGACTGTAGCCCAAAGATTTCATTCAAATCTTACTTAATCACAAATTGATTAGATAACTCTTGACAACTTACCTAACCTCATTGTACCTCCAGTTCTTTTGCTATAAAATGAGGACAGTATTAGTACTTGTTTCATTCAGTTATACCTTCTATGTAGTTAACATTCATTATTGTGGATTACATAATAACTGATTTTAAATCCTTATAAAAACATACTGAGAGGTATCCTAATGGCACAGTCAGTTGTGTCCACCTCTTGTTTTTGGCTCACGTCATGATCTCTCAGTTGTGGGATTGAGCCCCATGTCAGACTCCAAGTTGAGCTTGAATTTCTCTTTCTCCCTCTGCCCCTCCCCACCTCTGCATACTCTCTGTGTCTTTAATAAATAAATAAAATAAATAAGTATACCCTCCATCTTTTTAAAAAAGATTGAAATTACTATTATTCTCACTTTACATATTGGGAAACTAAAGCTTAGAGATTAAAAAAAATAAAAACAAAAACAAAAAAAGCTTTCCCAAGGTCATCGAGGCTGCCAAGGAGATAAAACATGGTATGTTTGGCAATGATGAAAAATATATGATAAAAAATTATGGGGGTAGTTTTGGTCATGGTGACTTCCAAATGGTTTTAGAGCAGCTAGGTAGAGATACCTAGTAATAAGTTAATTGCATAACATGGCTTTAGGTCTTAACAGAGTGGTCATGGCACAGGAATATTCATTAGGGATCTGTGATATATAAATTGTGATCAAATCCGTGAGCAGGAATGAGCCCAGGCAGGAATAATATATAAAGAATAGCAGAAGGTTCAAGGCATAGCCCTTGAGAACTCCAACATTTTATAGGACAAGTAGTCATGTCAAGATTAAAGGAAGACCAAGAAGCCAGAGGCAATAGTAAACTCTGAGAAAGTGTTAACATTTAGAGAGAAGAGAGTTTCAGAAAGGAAGTGTTGGGTAAAAGTATTAAATAACTTAACAGCTCAAGAAAAAAGGTGTCAGATGGCTTGGGAAAGGGACCTAAGGCACAACGATTTCATTAGAATAAATAAGTGGATATAGCAAGTATGTACACACCTTAAAAAATCTGGTGATAAAGGGAAAGGAAGAATTATATATAGGGAAGAACATAAAGGTAGAGGATTTTCAATGGAAGATAAAGGTAATGGATCTGGGGCTAAATGACCTTAATTTTCACTGGCTGCTTATTTTGAATTGAACCACTTCTGAATAAGTATGCCATAGGTGCATGTGTGTGTGTGAACATCCAATTACATGTCAGAGGTATACATATTTTGAGTACTTTGTTCAATGGGTTTATAAAACTTAACCTCCTTGAGTCATAAAATTATTCAAGTCAAATAACTCATACACAAACATTACCAAGTAAAAACAAAGGAAATTTATATTTTAATTTTAAAGTTAGCTGTTTAGGAGAAGACTGAAGGTTTTCTTTTTATTTAATTCAAAATAGACTAAGGATCAAAGAAATTTTAGCAAGAAATTGCTGTCATCTTAAAATAGCTTCAAGTATCTTTTCTTCATTCTGGTGCTTTTAGAAATAGTTTTAAAAATTCAACAATTGTGTATTAATATGCCAAACATTCAAATTTCTAAATAGACAGTGAATGATTCTTTTTTTTCCAAAATAAATGTATGAAAGTAAAAAAAAAGAATTAATGTTTGAAGAATATTTATAAAGTGTTAAAGATCATATTCCACACTTCAAAGAGACATGAAGATCCCAGCTTCCTTACTCTTAAAGGTAGTATCGAAGTATCACAAGTAAACAATTCCTTTTACATATAAACTTTTTAATTTTAAAAACATATCTCAGGGCTCCTGGCTGGCTCAGTCAGCTTGGGTCATGTTCCCTGTATCCTGGGATCAAGCCCTATATTGAGCTCCCTGCTTAGCGGGAAACCTACTTCTTCTCCAGCTCCCCCGTTCTGTGTTCCCTCTCTCTCTCTCTGTCATAAATACAATCTCAAAAAAATATCTCTATGAGACATGCCTCTTTGGAAAAAAAAAACTCAACATAGAGTTTCATTCCATTTTATGACATATTAGAATCATTGTATTTCCTTTCAGTTGTGTGAATCATTTCATTTCAAATGTGGTTATGTTGGATTTGATAGCTGAACTATTTCTTTAAGGTAAGTTTTAACTGTGAGCCAAACATACTGCTTCACTCATCATCTCACAAAGTTTTATTATCACAATGTTAATAGAACCCAATTATTTAAGTGTTTCTTGAATAAATTTAGAAAGCAGTCAGTCTTTTTATATATAAACAACTATGAATGACCACCAATGAAAAACATTATCACCTAAAGGTGGAGTAATGAAAATGATACAGGTATCAATCCTATTACTATATGCCAAGACATAGCAGGGTGGGAGGCCTCTGTTACAGAGTAGAAGCTGATTGTTTCCCCAAATGAGATTACACTGAAGAAGTTGCAAATAAATTAAAGGGAACTACCAAAATGGTTGTAACTGCATCTCACAGAACACGTGTGTAAAAGAAAACATTTTATGTAGGAATATTTGAATGACTGGATCAAACAAGTATTTGTCAATAGCCTCCTACCTGTAACCAAGTACTTGGTAAGAGACAAATACAAAACTGAATGCAATTACAGAGATGAATACAAATACAAAACTGAACTTCTGGCATCTTCCTGTTGAGTTGTATATCCTCTGAGGGCAGAAATTGACTCATTTTTGCATTCTCTGAAGTGCTTGGAAAATTCCTTGCTAATATTCCATGCTTAATAAAAGTTTATTACTTGGAAAAATGTGGGCATTTTAAGCATACAAACGTAAACAGTGTCAGTCTTGACCTCATAAACACTAGACATGTATTAGCAAGTTCCTTCAGCATTCTGAGGTTGATTTCCTTCATTTCCAAATAACAATAAAGAGATTGAAAGTTTGTCATAAGAAGTAAATAATATAACAATTATGATATAGTACTCACTTCAGCAGCATATATAATAACAATTGTAATATAATGCCTTAGCATCTCTTGGCAGAATGTTTAAGATTCACAGTGCTGAATAAACATTAGTTCTACCTTTTTCCCCCCTTTATGATTTCTTTTTATACTCAACTCTTGATTTCCTCTGAAAACTCAGAAACTTCTATTGATAGTTCTCTTCTCTGATTCTTGCCCAAGACAGTCCTCTGTTACTAATTCTTGGTTTCTGACTCCTGGCCCTGCCTAACCTGGTTGCCTCACATACTTCTTGTGCATACATGATCCAATGCCCCAAGCCTCCACCATCAGGTGGCTCATTTCCAGAACCACTCACTTCAGGAGTTCTTAAACCACTCTATCATCACTTGCCCTATGCTCCTCTACAGTCTCGACCTAACCCTCTGGGTACTGACATTAACTCCAGGTTCTGGCTTTAACTTCCATTTCTCAGACACTTAATGCCCTGTCTCACCCCCTCTCTGGGGATGTCTTTCTTCACCATCAACTCCATTCCACACCCATAACTTTCCTCAACGTGCAGTTCAAATATCACGTCTTCTAGAAAGGCTACTCTGATCTTAGAAGCAAGCAGCAATTTAATCTTAAACTGTCATCTGGATGGTGCTCCCTTCTCAAGTCTTATATGTGTCAGTTTTACTCTAATAGGCTGCATTGTATTAGGGAGACAGCATAACCCAATGAGGATCTCTATGGTCTTTGAACGCCAGAAGATTTCAGACTGGATCCAGGATCAGCAAACCTGTATAACCCTGGGCTAGTTACTTCACCTCTTAGTGCCTTCCTTTGGGATTAATACTTACCTCACAGGAGGTCTCTGAAGATTAGATGCAGGTAAAGCATTTAGCAAAGTTCCTGGGATATAACAAATCTTTATTCAATGGCTATTGTTAATGGGTTTGTGCATGTGTGTGTATGTTTTATTATTTCTTATATTACCTCACAGCTGTCTGTGATGTTTAATGAATGTCCAGTTTGCCATAATTTCTCAAAAAATAGACTTTGTGTCTTTTTTTGTAAATCCACCTCTTGATTTTCCTGATTAAATACCTAATATGCTGCCAAGCCTATGTTAAAGTTGAGTAACTCAATGATGGATAAGTGAATGATCCAGTTCACATATATGAATGAAATTATTATTTTTATAATCATGTCTAAGTATTATCACTTAAGGCTCATAAAATGTACAACTACTAAAACTAAGTACTTAATCTTGAGACAATATGAAGATAGCCTTTGTAATTAATATTTCTTTACAACTAAACTTTACTTCATTTTGATATTATCTGTATTTACCTCATAATATTTTATTTGTTGACATTTTAAAGAACTTTATAACAATTTTTAATAACTAATTTTTAAAAAAATGTTAGATAAAATATATCTATATGTATACACAATATATACACATATATGTTTGCAATAATATTAAAAATAATATTTTGAATTTGTTCATTTTTTCATTGACTCCAGCTTCATCCAAACACCTGTTAAAAAGGCAAAAGGACAGGATAGAGAGGGGAAGATGGCAGAAGGGCAGGTGACCCCATTTCAGGGAGTCCCCTGAAGTGAGCCCCTGCAAAAAACACTACAGGTACACTGTGAGCACCCATGAAATCAGCCTGAAATGTGATATTTCACACTTCTGGATAACCGTAGGGGACAAGGAGCATCGGCAAAGAGGCAGAGTGGGGTGAGAGCAATCAGAGAGATATCCAAAGACAAGGGGTGTAGGGGAAGAAGCCCGCAGTCAACCCATTGGAAGACAATACCCCAGCACGAAAGTCTTCTGTGTTCGAGGAACAACATCGGATTATGGTCTGATTCAAAGCAAACAGAAACAGAGTGCCTGAGGGGCAGCTGGGGAAACGGGATCAACAGAGAGAAAGTGTTCCCGGTGTCGCACGAGGGAACCAGTGGAACCAGCTGAACCTAGTCTATTTTTCTGCAGCTTTTTACTTTTTTTTTTTCTTTCGTCCACTGCTTTTCTCTGTCACTTTTTTCCACCTCGTGGGCCAGGCATGGACCCCCCCAGGGAAGGCGATTTTGCAGACTTGCGTGGGAAGTGCGGGGCCACGGGACCTCAGTCCCTCCTGCTTGGGGGTCACCACAGACTCCCTGGGAACAGACAAGGTTGCACGACCCAAAATCAGTTGCAGTTTTCGTGGCACAGGAAAGAAACTACAAGCAGAGGCTTTGGACAGGAATCAAACCAGCATCTTCGCCCGCCCAATACTGACAGGCGGCAAAGGGAGAGGATACATGAAGAGACTGTGGGCCCCCCCATCGTCCAGAGGGTTGCTAATTAGGGGCTCTTTCTGGGAGGGAGGTCTGGGTCAGGCATCTCGCTCCGACCTGACTCACTGAGCAGCTGCAAAAGGCCATAAAAGAACAACCCCGCCCCCAGAGAACTGAACCCTGACAACCTGGTTACAATGGACTCCAGTCCCTAGGAAGGAGGCAGAGAGACGGAGCCCAGGTAGAAGGAACTGAAAACAGCAGCGAGGTAGGCCCCGCCCCCAGAAGGCAAGCCAGAAGCACAAGTCGGCAACACCCAAACTGTTGTAAAACCCCAACATGGGGGGGGGGGGGAAGGAAGGCAATTTACTAAACTCCTGGTACTGCCCCAAAAGCTGTACACTTTACTGATACAGTTTTTCACCTTATTTGCTTTTTATAACTTTTTTCTATTTTTACTTTTTAAGTTTCTACTTTAAACTTAAAATTCATTCTCACGGTTTTTGTTTTTTTTTAATTTTTACCCACTTTTTCTCACAACATGATACTTAATACAACACTCCATAACAATTTTTTACCTTGAAATTTTTTCAAACACATACCTGTGTTTTCTGTTGTTGTTGCCTCGCATTTGGTTGTTTTATGTTTTTTTCCCTTTCTTCTCTCTTCTTTCCTTTATTTTCTTTTACATACATATACATATAGTTATAAGCTTCAAGGTAATCCTATGTCCCTATTCATTACTACCCCTATATACAACCAGTTCTAATCTCCCTATATCTTTAGAAAGTGGGCTCCTCCAACAATAATAACAAGACAAGCTTGGGAGAATCTGAAATACTTTCCTTGCCCACAAGGAGTGTCTGCCCTCACCTTCCCACCCTAGTCTGTCAGTGTTTCTATGTAACTGTTTTTGCCTTTGTATCATATAAATACTGGTCTTGGGGGTCATTCAGGTTGGGCTTCGCTTTTTGATCTCTTCATTTACACCTGATGGCCTTTTTCTTTACCCTGTAGAAGTATTGTACCATATACATCCTACCACTGGGCCCCACTTTGACAGGGGTTTCTTTTCTTGCGTCCTTTCTCCCTTTCACTTTTTCTTTCTTCTTCCTTTTTGGTGGTGAATTCTGATCACACCAAAACCTTCCAGCCACCAATTCACCTGGATAGTGGCTGATATATTTAGCCATACACCCCTCAACCACTCCTCACCACAATGACTCGGAGGAGGAACATCCAACAGAAGAAGAAACCTGAGACTGCAACCCTGGTCACAGAATTAATGGAAATGAACATAAACACTATGACAGAAATGGAATTCAGGGCAGCAATCATCCAAGCAATGACTAATTTGGAAAAGAACATTAGTCTCTAATGGAAGCCCTAAAAACAGAAGTGAAAGTGGAGGTTAGAAAGGCTATTGATGAGATGCAATTTAATTTAAATATGCTAACAGCTAGAGTAAGTGAAGCTGAAGCTCGTATCAGTGATTTAGAAGACAGATGGATTAAGAAGGAGGAGCAAGAAAAGTCTTGGAACAAACAGCTAAAATCCCATGAAAACAGAATAAAGGAAATAAATGATGCCATGAAACACTCCAATATCAGAATTATTGGAATCCCTGAAGGAGTTGAGAGAGAGAGAAGCATAGAAGATATAGTTGAACAAATCATGAATGAAAATTTCCCTAATCTGGGGAATGAAACTAATGTTCATGTCCTAGAAGCAGAGAGGACACCCCCCAAGATCAATGAGGCTAGAAAAACCTCCAGGCACATAATTGTGAAATTCGTGAATCATAAAACCAAAGAATATGTCTTAAGGGCAGCTACAGGAAAGCGATCCCTTACCTATAGAGGGAGGACCATCAGAATAATGTCAGACCTTTCCACAGAAACCTGGCAAGCCAGAAAGGTGTAGCAAGACATATTCAGGAAATTACATGACAAAAATATGCAACCAAGGATAATGTATCCAGCAAGGTTGACTTTCAGAATTGAAGGAGAAATAAAAAGCTTCCAGGACCTCCAAAGTCTAAAGGATTATGCAACCACCAAGCCAGCATTACAAGAAATACTAAGAGGGGTTCGATAAAAGAGAAATGAACACAAGAGTGACACAGAACAGAAATTTACAGAGGTAATCTATACAAACATGAACTTCACAGGCACCATGATGTCAATACAAATGTATCTAACAAAAATCACTCTCAATGTGAATGGCCTAAATGCTCCAATAAAAAGGCACAGGGTTGGAGACTGGATAAAACGACAGGACTGATCCATATGCGGTTTACAAGAGACTCATCTTGAATCTAAAGACACTTCCAGATTGAAAGTGAGGGGATGGAGGACAATCTTTCATGCCAATAAATCTATCTATTAAAAACCCACAGCAAATATCATTCTCAAAAGGAAACACTGACAGCCTTTCCTCTGAGATCAGGAACAAGGCAAGGATGTCCACTCTCACCACTACTGTTCAACATAGTGTTAGAAGTCCTAGCAACAGCAATCAGACAACAGAAAGAAATAAAAGGTATCCAGCTTGGCAAAGAAGAAGTCAAACTCTCTCTCTCTTTGCAGATGACATGATACTCTATATGGAAAACCCAAAAGACTCTGTCCCCAAACTACTAGAATTCATACAACAATTCAGTAACGTGGCAGGATACAAAATCAATGCACAGAAATCAGTTGCATTCTTATACACTAACAATGAAAAAATAGAGAGGGAAATCAGAGAACTGATTCCGTTTACTATAGCACCAAAAACTGTAAGATATTTAGGAATAAACCTAACCAAAGAAGTCAAGGATCTGTACTCGAGGAACTACAGAACACTCATGAAAGAAATTGAAGAAGACACAAAAAGATGGAAGACCATTCCATGCTCATGGATCGGAAGAATAAACACTGTCAAAATGCCTATATTGCCCAGAGCAATCTATACTTTCAATGCCATTCTGATCATAATTCTACCAACATTCTTCAAAGCGTTGGAACAAATAATCCTAAAATTTATATGGAACCAAAAAAGACCCCGAATCACTAAGGAATTGCTGAAGAAGAAAAACAAAGCTGGCGGCATCTCATTACCTGACTTCAGGCTTTATTACAAAGCTGTGATTACCAAGACAGCATCATACTGGCACAAAAACAGAGAGATAGACCAATGGAACAGAGTAGAGAATCCAGATATGGACCCACAAATCTATGGGCAAATCATCTTTGACAAAGCAGGAAAAATTATCCAGTGGGAAAAAGACAGTCTCTTCAACAAATGGTACTGGAAATATTGGACAGCTACATATAGAAGAATGAAACTAGACCATTCTCTTATGCCACACACAAAGGCAAACTCGAAATGGATGCAAGACCTCAACGTGAAGCAGGAATCCATCAAAATCCTGGAAGAGAACATAGGCAGTAACCTCTCAGCCACAGCAACTTCTTTCAAGACATGTCTCCAAAGGAAAAGGAGACAAAAGCGAAAATGAACTTCTGGGACTTCATCAAAATAAAAAGCTTCTGTACAACAAAGGAAACAGTCAAAAAAACAAAGATGCAACCCACAGAATGGGAGAGGATATTTGCAAATGACACTACAAACAAAGGGCTGGTATCCAAGATCTATAAAGAACTACTCAAACTCAACATCCAAAAAGAAGATGAACACATCAAAAAATGGACAAGAGACATGAAGAGGCACTTCTCCACAGAAGATATAAAAATGGCTAACAGACACATGAAAAAATGTTCAGCGTCACTAGCTATCAGGGAAATTCAAATCAAAACCACACTGAGATACCATCTTACACCAGTCAGAATGGCCAAAATTAACAAGTCAGGAAACAACAAGTGTTGGAGAGGCTGCGGAGAAAGGGGAACTCTCTTACACTGTTGGTGGGAATGCAAGTTAGTTTAGCCACTTTGGAAAACAGTGTGGAGATTCCTTTAAAAATTAAAAATGCAATGCACTACTGGGCATTTACCCCAAAGATACAGATGTAGTGAAAAGAAGGGCCATACATATCCCAATGTTCATTGCAGCAATAGCCACAATCGCCAAACTGTGGAAAGAGCCAAGGTGCCCATCAACAGATGAATGGATCAAGAAGATGTGGCACATATGTACAATGGAATACTATGCCTCCATCAGAAAGGATGAATGCCCAACTTTTGTAGCAACATGGACTGGATTGGA
>PITA01007539.1:0-90865 GCA_004023965.1 Spilogale gracilis | reverse complement strand
GTTCTGTAGTTCCTCAAGTACAGATCCTTAACTTCTTTGGTTAGATTTATTCCTAAGTATATTACGGTTTTTGGAGCTATAGTAAATGGAATCAATTCTCTGATTTTCCTTTCTATATTTTCATTGTTCGTGTATAAGAACACAACTGATTTCTGTGCATTGATTAAATGCCCTCACTGTCCTATGTCCTCTTCCATAGCTAAGAGTCTATTTTTGCATTCCCCCTTACTGCAAATATCCTTGGAAGTGTTTATATATTCCTGAAAGACAGTACCTCCCTTTCCTTCTTTAGTTTCATCCAACTGGACTTTTCTTCCCTCCACTTAATTGTCAACAGTAATCCTTGCATTGCTAAATGCACAGACATTTCTTTGTTTAAATTATTAAGTAAGTATATTGACTATAACTGAATGACTTCCCCATGCCAACAAAGACAATGATGTCTTCACTCCAGGCTAGGCTAGATAGTCTGTCAGATGACCTTGGGTAAAAGCTTTCAGCTTCTATTCTTTCTGAACATTTCCTGAAATACCTGCTGAACTCTGAGACTCCCTGAGATGGGGTCTTTGAGAGGAAGGTCTCCATATGGATGTCCAAATTCCTTTCTGGAAGTTTGATGGTGGAGACTGAAGCTCTGTTCTCAGAAAGGAGAGCAAGAGGGAGTGACACATGTGTCCCTCAGCAGATATAGGAATCCAAACACCAAAACCCTCTCTCCTCCAACTCAAGGTTGGATGTGCTCAAGGGCTGAAGCTCCTTATGTTTGCTGTATCTATTCCCTATCCCTGCCCATTAGACACATATCCTATCATTACTCCAATCCATGAGCATATCTCCCAATGGGAACTTATCTGAACTGAATGGAATTATTTCCTGTAGAATCTCTGTTCCCAAGAGACCAGGTTAGAATTCAGGCACATCCATTAATTTTTTTATCCCCCCCTTTTTTTTGCTGGGACCCCCCCCCCAATTTAGTGCTCTTTGATTTTTTTAATTCACATTATTTTATTTTTCATGTTTATTACTCCTCCCTGAACTTGTATGTCTTCCAAAGCTCTAAGATTAAAACTTTCCACAGCCCTAAGTGAATTATTTTTCTAAATTTAAGACAAAGGAACCTATCTTGACTATGTTCTCTATGTCTCCAAAATATTGACTTGTGGTGGGAGGGAAATTTCTTATATCTCCAGAAACCTTTTCTTCCTTCTTCAACAAGCAGAAGTGTGTTACTTTGCTCTAAAACCATGGGTACAACAATCCCTGGATTCATAATTCTTTTGACAAATCAATTAGAACTTCAGTGGTTTTTTTTTTAATTTTTATGGTCTTTATTATCTTTCTTTGGACTTCAATTCTTTCAACAGGAATTAGCTCGGTGGGGGGTAGTTTTAAAAGGTCCACAGAGATCTCAAATTATGCATGCTGTCAGAAAACTTGCAACATAAACCACTGCAGCAGTCATGGTTTTCTTTTTTTTTAATCATTAAAATCACATGTATTTTCATGATTACAGTCCTGTAATTGTATAACTCCTATTACATAAGTATTTTCTTTTTTTTATTGTTACTAAATTTTTTCCCAGTGTTCCAAGATTCATTCCCCATTCCCCACACCCAGTGCTCCATGCTTTAGGTGTCCCCAGTACCCACCACCAGGCTCTCCCATCCATCCACCCCCCTCCCTCCAAGTCCTTCAGTTTGTTTCTGTGTCCAAAGTCTCTGTTGTTTCATTTCCCTCCCTAGATTACCCTAGTTCCCATTTATTTTCCTTCTCCCACATGAGGGGTAACCTGGAGGACAGTGGGAGAACTTCAGTGTTTTAATACAAGTTAAATGTTGACATTTAGTCATTCACTTATAAAAGATTCAGTAGTTATAAGAGATCAATTTACTGATGTCTTTTAATGCATCATGGGATGAGCTCATAATCTTATATGTATTGTCTCACTAATTTTTTTTTCAAAAGCCATCCTACAAGGACCATAAAATGGTGATCCTCATTGCACATTTGTAGCAATGTGACTTGGAAGGGTTGAGCGATCAACCCAGAATTATAAACTGAGTCAAGAAATGATGTGCTCTGATTGGAATACAACAAGATAGGCCATTGGTTCTAAGCCAGGGATCATTTTCCCTGCAGATGACACTTGAACTTATCTGGAGAAAGTTTTGACTGCCATAACTTTGGAAGTGCTGTTACTAATTTGGCCTGTATAGGGTGGCCCAGAGAGTCTGCATCTGTAACTAGCTCCTAGTCATTGATGTTGCCTGTCTTAGTCTGTAGTTACTTTTGTGTGTAAAGGCTGTGGTCCAGTGTCAGAGTCAGGGGCATTCTTCTTCTCCCAGAGTCCCCCACCCACCTCAGATTTGACCTTAGGTGCTCAGACAAGATCACAGGTGTCTCTTTTCCCTCATAACAGGAAATGAACCTGCCAGCCTTTGTTCTCTTATCTGTAAACTGGAAAAATTCCATCTAAGATTTCAGTCTGAGAACTTAGTAATATTTTAGAGTTTAGAGCAAATTCCGAGGCACAGATTAGGTGCTCCATCTATGAGGACTACTGTGACCCTCTAAGTTCCACATTTCCTAAGCTCCATTATGATGGCAAGAGTTGATGGATGGGAAAGGAAGTTAGTAGTAAGAGTCTAAGAAATGAGATATGAGACTCAGCCAGCCACTGCTGGCATTTATAATGTAGGGCATGGCCATGGGACAGGGGATGCAGACTCTGTCTAGAAGGCAAGAGAGTAGGTTATCACTTAGTATCTCTACAAAGGAATGCAGCACTGCAGACATCTTGATTTTTACCCCAAAGAATTCCATTGTGGACTTCTGATCTCCAGAAGTGTAAGGTAATATATTTGTGTTCTTTATAAGCCACTAAGTCAGTTGGTCACTGCTTCCACAACAACAGTAAGCCAAGGCACATGATCATCCCTATATTGATGTTTTAACCTGAGTATATTGCCACCCCTACCAAATCAATGTCCTATGCTTAGGAAAAGCAATTAATTAAAATTAGAAATACAACCTAGCCTCTGTTCATGTAATGATATTCTGTCTATTAAAACATTATGAAATTGTCTTAAGCCTAAATTGGTGTCACAACAGGAGAATAAGAAAATTCATACTGTTTTCTTCAAACTCATTCTATGAGGCCAGCATTACCTTGATCCCAAAACCAGGCAAAGACCAAACCAAACAGAAGAATTACAGACCAATATTCCTGATGAATATGGATTCCCAAACTCTCAACAAGACCCTAGTCAATGGGATCCAACAGTACATTAAAAGGATATACATCATGACAATATGGGATTTATTCCTGGGATTCAAGAGTGATTCAACATTCACAAATCAATAAATGTGGTAGAACACATTAATCAAAGAAAATACAGGAAGCATATGATCCTCTCAATTGATGCAGAAAAAGCATTTGACAAAATACAGCATCCTTTCCTGATTTAAACTCTTTGGAGTGTAGAGATAGAGGGAACATTCCTCAATTTCATAAAATCCATCTGTGAAAGCCCAAAGTGAATATTATTCTCAATGGGGAAAGGCTTTGGGGAAAAGCTGAAAGCATTCCCCTTAAAATCAGGAACATGAAAAGGATGCCCACTCTAACCAGTGGACTGTTATATTGTTCAACATAGTAGTAGACGTCCTAGCAACAGCAATAAGACAACAAAAAGAAATAAAAGGTGTCCAAATTGGCAAAGAAGAAGTCAAATTCTCTTTCTTCCCAGATGACATGTTACTTTCTGTGGAAAACCCAAAAGGCTCCACCCCCAAGTTACTAGAACTCATGCAGCAATTTAGTAATGTGGCAGGATAGCAAATCAATGCACAGAATAAGTTGCATTTCTATACACTAATAATGTAACTGTGGAAAGAGAAATTATGGAATTGGTTTCTTTTAATATAGCACCCCAAACCATAAGATACCTTGGAATAAACCCAACCAAAGAGGTAAAGGGTCTCTACAGTAGAAACTACAAAACACTTATGAAAGAAATTGAAGAAGACACAAAAAGATGGAAAACCTTTCCATGCTTACGAATTAGAAGAATAAACACTGTTAAGCTGTCTATGCTGCCCAGAGCAATCTATACTTTTAACACCATCCTGATCAAAATGTCAATGGAATTTTTCAAAGAGCTTGAACAATACAATCCTAAAATTTGTGTGGTACCAGAAAAGACCCTGAATCATCAAGAAAATGTTAAAAAAGAACAACAATGCTGGGGGCATCACATTGACTGATTTCATGCTATATTACAGAGCAAGAATCACCAAGACAGCATGGTACTGGCACCAAAACAGACACATAGATCAATGGAACAGAATAGAGAGCTCAGATATGGGCCATCAACTCCACAGTCAACTAGTCTTCGACAAAGCAGGAAAAATATCCAATGGGAAAACAGCTATCTCTTCAATAAATAGTGCTGGAAATTTGGACAGCCATATACAGGAGAATGAAAGTTGACAATTTTCTTATACCACACACAAAGATAAACTCAAATGGGTGAAATACCTCAATGTGAGACAGGAATTTATCAAAATCCTAGAGGATACCATAGGCAGTAACCTTTTTGACATCAGCCACCGCATCTTCTTTCAAAACATGTCTCCATAGGCAAGGGAAACAAAAGCCAAAATGAACTGTTGGAACTTCATCAAGATAAAATCTTCTGCACAACAAAGGAAACAGTCAGTAAAAGAAAGAGGGAAGCCACAGAATAGGAGAAGATATTTGCAAATGACACTATATATAAAGGGCTGGTATCCAAAATCTCTAAAGAACTTCTCAAACTCAACACCCAAAACACAAATAATTAAGTCAAAAAGTGGGCAGAAGACATGAACAGACACTTCTCCAAAGAAGATGTACAAATGGCTAAGAAACACATGAAAAAATGTTCAACATCATTAACCATCAAGGGAATTCAAATCAAAAGCACACTGAGAGATCACCTTACACCAGTTGGAATGATAAAAATTAACAAGGCAAGAAAAAACAAATGTTGGAGATGATGTGGAGAAAGGGGAACCCTCCTACACTGTTGGCGGGAATGCAATGGGGTGCAGACTCTGGTATATTATTAATATTTTTATTTGTCTTTGTTCTTTCTCCATCACTGCATTATAGTGGCTTTTGATCTCATGATCCTGTACTCATGACTAGCCATTGCCTGGACCATGTTTGACACTCAATACATATTCCCCAAATTCATGAAAGATATCCTTAACGTAACAGTAGATGTATGACTTCTGAGGGTACAGATGGGAAATGATACAAAATGCATAATTAGAGATGGAACAGAAGGGAATCTCTTCAAAAAGTGATGGTTCCTACAGAAGATATTGAAATTTATTTATTTATTTGTTTGTTTGTTTGTTTATTTATTTATTTAATTTTATTTATTTGACAGAGAGAAACACAGCCAGAGAGGGAACACAAGCAGGGGGAGTGAGAGAGGAAGTAGCAGGCTTCATGCAGAGCAGGGAGCCCGATGTGGGACTTGATCCCGGGTCTCTAGGATCATGACCTGAGCCGAAGGCAGTTGCTTAACCAACTGAGCCACCCAGGCACCCCTGAAATTAATTTATTGACTCTAAAATATAAATGGTCACATTTCAACCATGTGAGGCATGCTAGTCATGAAAAATTAATGATGTCTTTTTTCCTCTTTCATGATAGTCAATGCAACCACATGCAATCAGGCAATGATACAAGGATATCAGAATTCCTTCTTCTGGGATTTTCAGAGGGACCAGAACTGCAGCCCCTCATATTTGGGCTCTTCCTCTCCATGTACCTGATCATGGTGTTTGGAAATTTGTTCATCATCTTGGTTTCTGTCTCTGATTCCCATCTCTACACCCCCATGTACTTCTTTCTCTCTAATCTGTCCTTTGTAGACATCTGTTTCACCTCCACCACCATCCCCAAGATGCTCTGGAACATCCAGACTCAGAGCCAAGTCATTACCTATGCAGGCTGCATTACACAGATGTACTTTTTATAATCTTTTAAGGGTCGGACATCTATCTTTTGGCTGTAATGGCCTATGACAGATTTGTGGCCATCTGTCACCCCCTGCAAGTACATGGTCATCATGAACTCCCAGATCTGTGGACTGTTGGTTCTGGTGTCCTGGATTACTACTGTCTTGCATTCCTTCTTACAAACTTTCATGGTGTTGCGTCTGTCCTTCTGCACAGAGGTGAAAATCTCCCACTTTTTCTGTGAACTCAATCAGATGATCCAACTTGCGTGTTCTGATGCCTTTCTTAATAATATGGTGATGTATTTTGCAGCTATGTTGCTGGCTGGTGGTCCCCTCTCTGGGATCCTTTACTCTTATTCTAAGATAGTTTCCTCCATACGTAGAATATCATCAGCTCAGGGCAAGTATAAAGCTTTTTCCACCTGTGCATCTCACCTCTCAGTTGTCTCCTTATTTTTTTGTTCTGTCCTAGGAGTGTACCTTAGTTCTGTGGTTACCCAAAGCTCCCATACAAATGCAGTAGCCTCGGTGATGTACACTGTAGTCACACCCATGCTGAACCCTTTCATCTACAGCCTGAGAAACAAAGATATAAAGATGGCTTTGAAAAGAGTCATTGGGGTTCCAGTGATGTAAGGGCCAACAGTCCTAGTGCTGAAGAGGTGCCTGCCCATGATTGCAGGGCTCACAGTCTCAGAGCCAAGAACTGTCATTTTTCAAACAGGCTGTAGAAGTAGAATCTGCTTCTTCTATTTATTTTCTGGAATTTACATTTGTTTGAATTCAACTTCTCCATATGTTTAAATACCTTAACTTATTAAGCTTCCACTGTGTCTGATAAACTTCGATAGTAGAGTAATCATGAATTTTGTCCCCAAATAGCAGTACAAATACCTCAAATAGGATTTTTATAATATCTCTCAGTTCTTGTTTTTATAATTGTGTCTCTTTGCTAGGACTGTATAACAAGCCATTCTGAAAACATGTGTCTTCATATAACACCTTTGTTATCTTATGTGATTGTCTGTTGCAGAGGTGTTCTGACTTATTCTGCACTACTTATCACTTTACATTTTATTTCTAAAGGTCATTCACGATGTTTTGTGGAGCTGTAGTTCATTTTTTCTTCAACTAATACATGATATTTGTTTAATTTATATATAGAGGTTAATCTTACAGTTTATGGAAAAAATAATTTACTAAATTTAAATTTCCTTAATTTGAATTTCACTGTTCTTATATCCATATGTGACCCTTTGCTTCTTCCCAGTTATAAGACATTGCTCCCACTCTTGTCAGGTGTGACTCAGCTATAGTTGCTTTTGATCCAATATGAGCCATATGCCATTAGAATTTTAAATTCTCACAAATTTTTTGGAGTATAATTACATACAGTAAGCTGCATATATATTAAATGTACATTTTGCTAAATTAAAGGCATCATACTTGAATTAAGCATACATACTGTATGGGTCTGTTTTTTAGAACTTGAGAAGAAGAATGGGAAGTTTTATCTGCATTTTTATGTTATTGTTAAACAATGTAATTCACCGGGACATCCATTTCCTTATTTCTGAATGTAATGTGGAACTTGAACTGAAAGATATGAGGAATAAATAAAATGTTGGATACACATTGTTGAGTCCAAAGAAAAGATCTTTGTGAGGATTGTGTGTATATACATGAGTGTGTGCATTCATGCACATCTTTCTTTCAAATAAACATTATCACACACCTATGTGCACACATACTCACACTAGCTTATAATCCCAAAGATTATGTTGAAAGAAAACCTTAGAGGAATTTGCATAATACTGAAATGAAAAGGAATGTTTGCATGAATGTGAAATAGAAAGAATGCAGAAATTTTGACACAAAGATTTAAAATGGAATAACAATTAATGTAAAACAAACAAACAAACAAAAAACTTTAGGATGGGGCACGTAGGTAGTTCAGTCAGTGGAACATCTGACTCTAGGTTTTGGCTCAGGTAGTGATCTCACAGTTGCAGGACTGAATCCCACATCAGTCTTCATGCTTCATGTGGAGTCCTCTTAAATTTCTCTCTCCTCTCTCTGCCACTCCATTCCCCCCACTCTCTTTCTCTCTCTGAAGTAAATAAATAAATCTTAAAATACATTAGGGTGGCTTAATTTTAATAATGAATTACTTTTCTTAACCTAATGCCTCAAAGGCCTGAAAGTCAGAACCGTATTTACATTTACACAGTGAGAAATTCTCTGTATCATCTGATGGGACCAAATATCTCCAAATTAATTCTAATTTCTCTATTTAATGTGTGAAGCTAAGCGAATGATCTGAGAGCTCCAGAGGAGAACGTCCCCTTTCTTGCTCCAGTGTCTAGTGGTTCCCTCATTCCTCGGTCATGGCCTTTCCTCCATCTGCAAAACCAGCACACCAGTAGTTTCAGGTGTCTCTGTGACTCCATTCTTCTTCCTCACTCTTCCACATTTAAAGAACCATTGTGATTGTGCTAGTCCAATGTGGTAATCCAGGCTTATCTTTGTAGGATAATGACTAGTAGATTTATTCCATTTGCTATCTTAATTACCCTGCTAAGTAAGCTAACATTTTCAAAAGTTCTTCAGGATGACATCTTTTGGAGGCCCTTCTTTTGCCTACTACAAAATTTTTTTCATATATATTCATTGATAACCCTCAAGAAAACCACTTTTCTTTCTTTCTTTCTTTCTTTCTTTCTTTCTTTTTTTCTTTCTTTCTTTCTTTCTTTTTTTTCTTTCTTTTCTTTCTCTTTGTTTCTCTCTGAATTAATAGAATTCTTTATTACTCACTCTATATGTAAATTTCTATTTTTTATTATATTTAGTTAGCCAACATATAGTACATCATAAGTTTTTGATGTAGTGTTCAACAATTCATTAGTTGCATATAACACCCAGTGCTCATCCCAACATGTACCCTCCTTATTACTCATCAAGAGCCCTTCTATTTCAAAAATAGAGCATAGAAATTTTCACGACCCAAAGAGTGAGTGAAAAACTATCCATTCAAAAATATGTGCAAAGAATATTCCTAGTGGAGAAGACCTAAATCTACCTACATGTGACTCTAACTCAGGACCACAGCTTTGTTCTCAAACTGCTCCTCAGAGCAGGACCTGAAACATCAACACCACCTGGGAGCTGATTAGAAATGCAGAGTCTCTAGGGTGCCCTGGGTGACTCAATCAGTTAAGCATCTGACTCTTGGATTTGGCTCAGGTCATGAAGTCAGAGTTGTGAGACTGAGCCTCATGTGGGGCTCCGTGTTTGGCACGGAGTCGGTTTGATGTTCTCTCTCTCCCTCTCCCTTTGTCCCTCTCCCTGCTCATGTTCTTTCTATGAATAAATAAACAGATAATAAGTAAATAAGTAATAAATACTTTAAAAATTTCATAGTCTCTCGGCCCTGTGGAGACCCAATGAGTAAGAATTAGCATTTTAACTACAAGCTATGGTGATTTGTATGCACAATGAAAGTAGACAATAACTGGTCTAGAATCCTATTTCTTAACTTCAAACTGTTGACAGTGGGGGGGGGGTTAATTACTTTTGATGGTTGCTGCCTGTGGGTTACAGGTGTTTAGCAGCAGCCCTTCAGACAGAACCACTGTGCCGGAATTTCAGAACTAAAAGAATCCTGACATAATTCTAATCAGAACTCCATTCCTTCCTGCTTTACACATTAGTGCAGAATATAAATCCCTCTGAGCCCCATTTCTACAGTAGGGGATGTAGTTCATAAAAATACTACCTCTCAGAATGAACATTTGTCTAAAATAAATTTGACATGCCCTATAATGTGCTAAGCTAGGGTGTGGTGCATGAAATTTTAATGTATCTCTTCCAATTAATAAATACTTCATAATAAGGGACTGAATGCCAGTTCTTAACTTGTGGTCTATGATATTCTTAATTGTTCTGGATAAACTATCATGAAGTCAAGGAGTGCAGTAGCCAATATTTTAGAGTAAAGAACAAATGCCTCCCCTTTCTTAAAGAAACAAATGCTAATTTTCTAGAGATACCAGGGGTCATCTCCCCACCATAAGTCAATGTTTTGATGACCCAAGGGAACAAGTCAGACGAAATCCTCAGTATTAGACTTTTTTGAGACAACTTTAAGTCAGGGTTGTGATCAAGTGTTGGGAAGTTTAGACCTCTGGAAATTGGAAAATTATTAGAGCAAATGTAATAAAACTGAATTTACCTGGCATACAATATGGTCTCCTAGGAATAGAGAATCATCCATAAATATCTCCATGTCCAGACCTGTATCCCCAGGAGAAATCATGTACTTAAAGATAAGAGAACCAAGAGAGAAGTGCACCTAATGAACAGATGTGAGGAGCTGTAAATGGCTCTTCAACTGCAGAACCTCAGTGTGGGCATTCTGGCTGGCTGGAACATTGTTGTTGCTTCTGGAGTCCTAACTCTGGCTAGGAGACCAATGCTTGATGCCCTCCAGGTGTCTTGTCTGCTGACAGAGTTTGATCTCCATCATCAACTATCCAGGGAAGAATTGTGACTTGAAAAGGGAAAACTTGCTCTCTGAGTTCTCATGTAGGTGAGTTCAAGAGCCCAGTAGTCACTGTAGGAGGGGATCAAAGAAAACAGAAGCCAAGTCTTCTACCTAAGGTCACTGAGAATCCATGAAGCATAGCCATGATGTCGGAGATCACAGTTGTTGTTTTCTGGCTTTCCCAATAAATTAATGTAGTTATGTATATGCTAAATAGAAAAGTGAACATTGCAATCAGAAATGCAAGTACTAATGTTGATAATCAATTGGTATAAATAGAAGCCAGTTAGAAGGAATGGGGAGGAATCAGGTGCTTCCAGTAAAAGTAGAACAGAAGTGCTAGGATCTTATTCATTAACAGAAGTCCACAAATAGGGCATTAGCTGTGGAGAGACATACAGTGAAGTGAGGGAATGTCCTTTTATTTTAAGATGGGGCTTCTTAGACTATGATTCCATATGGAAGAGAAAGATTCTGACTAAGGGATGATTGCAAACACATCCTTATAATAGTGATGCAAGAGACATACACATTTTTTCCTCTCATTCTGGGAATTCACATGAAAAAAATAATATGTAGTAGATGGAAATGTGTATGCTAATGAGCTTTTCTTTGCATTGTTTTAGAATCTGTGGAGGCTGCTGACTATATTTATGGGTTTGTTGACTGTTTGGTAAATCTCTGTTAAAAAGTGTGTATGCAAGTCCTTCACTTTGGATAACATTATAAGTGTGTTCTTTGGGGTGTCTAGCTAGCTCAGTTGGTGGAACATAGGACTCTTTATCTTGGGACTGTTAGTTCAAGACCCATACTGGGTATAGAGATTGCCTGAAACTAAAATCTTTAAAAAACAAAAAAGCAAAATAAAATAAAATAAAATAAAATAAAATAAAATAAAATAAAATAAAATAAAATGTGACCCTTTCTATCAAAGAAGTGGAGGGTTTTTTTGCATGTGTACTTTTTAAAAATAACATTCCAAGATTCATTGTTTATGTCCCACACCCAGTGCTCCATGCAATAGGTGCCCTCAGTATCCACCACCAGGCCAAAGAAGTGGAGTTATTATAGAAACTGAGGGCACCTATTGCATGGAGCACTGGGTGTGGGGCATGGACAATGAATCTTGGAACACTGGAAAAAAAGAAAAAAAAAAAGAAACTGACTGTTGGCCATTTACTACATATAAATGTATTTCTGAGCAATGTAGGAAAATACATGAGTTTTGCGTGGTCAAGTCTATCAGTCATATTGGGCTCTCTCAAGTATTTTTTTTTTATTGTTACTTAATTTTTTTCCCAGTGTTCCAAGATTCATTCCCCATTCCCCACACCTAGTGCTCCATGCTTTAGGTGTCCCCAATACCCACCACCAGGCTCTCCCATCCCTCTACCCCCTCCCTCCAAGTCCCTCAGTTTGTTTCTGTGTCCAAAGTCTCTGTTGTTTCGTTTCTCTCCCTGGATTACCCTAGTTCCCATTTACTTTCCTTCTCCCACTCTCCTCCAGGTTACCCAAGTATTTTTTTAATGAGGTATAATTAACCCTTAACATCCTATTAGTTTCGGGTGCACAACAAAACAATTCTATCTTGAATATCTTCCAAATGATCACACACCTGTCACCATATGTCATCACAAAGTTTTTCTTGTGATGAGGGATTTTAAGGTCTATCTTCATGGCTTTCTGTTCTGTGTCTCAGTGTTCTGATCTGTGACTTGGTGTAATCACCATTTGTATATTCCATCTCGTGCATTGCCTTTTTTTTTTTCTTTTTCTTACTGAAAAATTCAAGCAGGCACTTCAGTATTCTTCATGTGTTGGTCCTTGCTCTACATGAGAAAGAAAGATCTTCATCCATAGCAGTGATAAATTATTCTTTACACATATTTCTGACTTGTTTTCACATCTCTATTATTCCTTAGTGCTCTTTTTGGTCTTTTATAATTATGTCTGTTTTCTGAAGGTTGCATCACCTTTGGCCATCATCTGGAAGAAATTTTTCTTTACCATTTGACTAAAGATCACCTTTCCATTCTATAAGCCATTTGAATCCCTAGATCTTTATGTAAAATGAAATTACAACTTAGGTTCACTGCTTTCTCCCCATATTGTAAATGCCCTTCTGTTACATCCTTTTATTTCCAAGTCTTTGGCAATTTAATCTTGAATTAGAATTAGTAACACATGTTGGTGTCATTAAGTTATTGTTCTTGTAAGTCTTTATATAAGTCAGTTTCAGATTTTTATTCCATTTTGTTGTTTATTTGAGCACAGTTATTTAGAAATAATAGACTTAACCTAATGACATTCTCACTGACATTCTTTGCTCTGTAAGTTTTTAGCTTATTTTACAACTTCTCTTCCATTTTATGCATGCATACATATTTATGTACTTTCATAAAAATGATTCAGTAGGACCCCATGCAAAACATAAATGCTCTCAATGAGTTAGTACATCTTTTTTTCTCCAAAACTTGTGTCCACTTTTCTGTCATTCTCAACAATTTCTCATGGAGTTGCTCACAATCAACTCATATCATCCTAGATCCTTATTTCAATGTCTGTGCAACATTTCATGGTGTGGCTGTGCTATTGGCACAATCAGTGGTTGTTCATATTTTTTTCTGAAATACTATGTGTCACTGTTGCAAAAACAGTTGGGGATTGTCAAGTTAAAACCGGTCTTCTCAACCAGGGACTATCTTGTCACCCAGGGAACACTGAAGCAATATCCAGACAGTTTACACTCACACTGGAGAGGGGCAGGTGGTGGTCAAGGGTGCTGCTAAACATGTTACAGTGTGCAGAAACACTCACCACAGAGAAGGTTCTGGCCCATAATGCAGAAATTGAGAAACCCTAAGTTGAAGAACTGACTGGATTGTTGAATAAAAGCTGGCATGAATGGCTATCTGTCTGTAAGGAAATGAAGTGGTTCCTGATCCTATGCACCTTTAAAAAAAGAATATCTTTAAGAAAATAATATTTTTTTTACTATTTATAATTGCCTTCAGGTTGCTCCCCCATAATTCCACACATCTCACTTCTGCTCCCAAAATTAGAAGTGCCCCTTTCACTGCCAGTTAAGAAGTTCCATCCCCAATCAATAAGGCAGTCTTCACTGGCTTTCCCAACTGATGGATATGAGAGAGAAACCTTTCTTGTTTTCTCAAACTATCACTCACCTTGAAAAAAGATTCATATATTGGATCCTCACTTATTTGTCCATTATTATAATTTGTCCATAAATGTCATGCCTATTTCCCACAGTTACCTGCATTTCAACTGATTTTTAAAAGTTGTTATTCAACTAATTATTGGTTGGAAATTTTTTTTCTTAAAAACAGTAAGTTGATAGAGTTAAATATATCCTCCTTTTTGCTTCTGATTTTCCCACTTTACTTTTTTTTGATGGATCTATTTTATTTTTATTGTTATTATTTTTTAAAGAGTCTATTTATTTATTTGACAGAGAGAGAGAAACAGCAAGAGAAGGAACACAAGCAGGGGGAGTGAGAGAGGGAGAAGCAGGCCCCCCACTGAGCAGGGAGCCTAGTGCAGACCTGGATCCCAGGACCCCAGGATCATGACCTGAGCCGAAGGCAGATGCCCAACAACTGAGCCACCCAGGCACCCAATGATGGATTTATAATTTTCCCACTTTAATCATGATGGTTTTGCCTGCCTATAGATTTTATTTGCACATTTTTATATGGTCATTTGTAAAGTAATATTTACTTTTACACTGTTTTTCTTAAAGGTGCATAAGATCAGGAGCCTCTCTATTTCCTTCCAGACAGATAGCCATTTGTGCCAGCTTTTATTCAACAATCCAGTCAGTTCCAACTGAAGTACAATCTTTGCATATGTTAAATGTCCGTGTCTGCTGTGACCTAATTCCTGACTCTATCAGCAAATAATTACAGAGCATTCACTGTGTGTCAGAGTTCTAGATACATTTTATAATATATTCTCTTATGTCAAGATCTCCACTAAATTAACTATTAATTGATGTTGACACTATTCAATGAGTGTGCGGTATATCATGTTCAGTTTGGTTTTAAAAAAATTTTATTATCTTCAGTTAGCCAGCATAATATAGTACCTCATTAGTTTTTGATGTAATGTTCAATGATTTTATTATTTGCCTATAACAAGTTCTTATCACATGTTTTTGATGTTCCTCTAAGTTTTGTGTAATACAGTTGTGTGAAATCACCCAAGTTAACATGTTTAAGCTCCTTTGCCATTCTTCTTATTCTATAGGTCTTCATTTTCTTCAGTGTGTGTCTATATAAAGGTACATATACTTCCATTGCTTGAGAAAAACAAAGGGAACAACAAGGCACATAAAGCGACTGCTCACTTGGTAATGCACATACTGACAAAGGCAGAGGAGGGTAAAATAAAAGTGTGTGTAACATAATGACCTCATGGAAAAATCACATAGAGAAGCTATCTTGAGTAAGAGTGGATTATTATGGTAGGAGCAGGACATATAGAGCAGGATCTGGGGTGAAGACTGGAACCAGGACTAAAGAGTGTCCATTGGACTTGTAAAAAACATCAAAACCCAAAGAACAAGAATAACAAAGAAAAGAAGTCACATAAAACAAGTGAGGAAGGGACTTGCTTCACCCCTGCCAGGCCAAACAAACAGTTATTTCTCAAATAAATATGCCCTGGCCACCAGAAACCAAAACTTTTACTCCTTGATATTAAAAACAGTCCAACTTCTGTTTTACTTTGTATATTTCCTTCTGTGAAGTGTTAGTTTATACCTTTTGCTCATTTTACTCTCAGAGCATTTCATCTATAACATGTTTCACACCTTGAAAATATCACTTTGTTTGTTTTTTTGCTCCCTTATTATTTTTTTCTGGGCATCAAGGGGATATAAAGAGAACAGAAATGTCACCAAAAACAAACATACTTTTTTCCTCCTCGTGGTTGGTGTCTCTAGGGTCACCTACACCACTAGAGCTGTCTTTCCTTTCATGTCCATGGCATTCTTCTCTTTTCTCTCTATCTTTCCTGAAGAGGTTGCTCATGTTTTTTTTTTAAATTAGTATCAGAAAATGAGCACACCAGGGGCGCCTGGGTGGCTCAGTTGGTTAAGCAACTGCCTTTAGCTCAGGTCATGATCCCGGAGACCCAGGATTGAGTCCCACATTGGGCTCCCTGCTCCTTCTCCCTCTCTCACTCCCCCTGCTTGTGTTCCCTCTCTGGCTGTGTTTCTCTCTGTCAAATAAATAAAATCTTAAAAAAAATAAAAGAAAAGAAAATGGGCACACCAATAGGCATCCTCAAGTTTATTGTTCCTAGGAATTTCTGGGTACCACTTCTGCATTCTTTAGGGGAAAGATAATGAGATCTGGTGAGCATGATATGTATCTGTTGCTGGAATAACTAGTGTGGCGGGGGAGGAGGGATGAAAAAGACATGGCAGTCAGTAACCGAGGAAGCCATAGAGGGTTATGGTGGGTGGGGCAGTCCTCAGAGCAGGGGTACAAGGGCTCACATATTCAAGGTGACTCTTATTGGCAGAGGTCAGAACTCATTCAACAGAAGTTATTAATGGAGGTGTGAATTTTGACTGATGAGACATCTTTATAACAAAATTAAGAAAGTCTTGCAAAATTAATAAAGCAAGTGATTCCGTGTCTTGAAATTTCAACCATAGCTTGGTGGCTGCTTTGTTCCTCAACACACCTTGCTACCACCTCTCCTCTGTCTCCTTCTTCTTCCTCTTGACACCCTGGTTTTCTTCTGAGCCTTAATTTTCTTTTTTTTTTTTTTACTTTAAATTTATTTTATTTTTTCAGTGTTCTAAGATTCATTGTTTATGCCCCACACCCAGTGCTCCATGCAATATGTGCCCTCAGTACCCATCACCAGGTTCTCCCATACCCCCACTCCCTCCCTCCAAGACCCGCAGTTTGTTTCTGAGTCCAAACTCTCTCATGTTACATTTCTCTCCCCGAATTACCCTACTTTCCATTTCCTTTCCTTCTCCTACTGTCCTCTATATTACCCCTTATGCACCACAAGTAAGTGAAACCATATGATACTTGACTTTCTCTACTTGGTTTATTTCACTCAGCATAATCTCTTCCAATCCAGTCCATGTTGCTACAAAAGTTGGATATTCATCCTTTCTGATGGAGGTGTAGTATTCCATTGTATATATGTACCACATCTTCTTTATCCATTCATCTGTGGAAGGGCACCTTGGCTCTTTCCACAGTTTGGTGATTGTGGCCATTGCTGCAATGAACATTGGGGTACATATGGTCCTTCTTTTCACTACATCTGTATCACTGGAGTAAATACCAAGTAGTGCAATTGAGCCTTAATTTTCTGAATCAAACAGCTTCCTCGGGGCCTTGACATTGCTGTTGCCCCTGCTGGGTGCACACTTCCTGAGATAACCTCAGTCTCCCTTCTTATCTTCTTGAGGTCCCATTCACATGTTAACTTCTTTGCAGATTTTGTGTGAACATCTAGTAAAAAAAAAAATGACACATAACTCTCTCCTTTGTACCTGCTTTCCTTGTCTTCACAGCTGCTGTCAACATCTGGCATGTTATTTATTAGTATTTGCTTATATTCTCTCTTCATCATTTGTTTATAAGCACCCTATATCCATTGCCAAAATGCCTAGAACATGTTCAACACTCAGTATACATACCTTCAAGGAATAAAAAAATATTCTCAATGAATCAGGAGTCTACATTATGTGTGAGAAACAGACTGGGGTGATTACAGTATTCCTGATGTGAATTGGTGCTAGGGATACCCTAATGGGGATACGACCACACACACATATTTAAATTAATTTCCTGAATCTAATATATAAGTGCTAGCCCTTATGCTAGGTTGCAGAAACTCTTTTTTGTGTGAAATTAGTCATTTATTTTTCTGTATCCTGGTAGTTACCTTCAACCCATGGATCCAGGGAACCTTACAAGAGTTTCAGAATTTCTTCTTCTTGGATTTTCAGAGGGACCACAACTGCAACCCCTCATATTTGGTCTTTTCCTCTCCATGTACCTGATCACTCTGTTTGGAAATCTGCTTATCATCCTGGCTGTCAGCTCTGACTCCCAACTCCACACCCCCATGTACTTCTTCCTGGCCAACCTGTCCTTTGTAGACATCTGTTTCACCACCACCACCATCCCAAAGATGCTGATGAATATACAGACAGAGAGAAAAGTCATTACCTATGCAGGTTGCATCACACAGATGTATTTTTTCCTACTCTTTGCAGGACTGGACAACTACATCCTGACTGTGATGGCCTATGACCGATTTTTGGCCATCTGTCACCCCCTGCACTACATGGTCATCATAAGCCCCCGGCTCTGTGGGCTGCTCGTTCTGATGTCCTGGATCATAAGCATCCTGCATTCCTTGTTACAGTGCTTAATGGTGTTGCGGCTGTCCTTCTGCAAAGTTTTGGAAATACCCCACTTCTTCTGTGAAATTAAACAGTTGGTCCAACTGGCCTGTTCTGACACCTTTCTGAATCATATGGTGATGTATTTTGGAGCTGGGCTGCTGGGTGGTGGACCCCTTGCTGGAATCATTTACTCTTATTCTAAGATAGTTCTCTCCATACTCTGGATCTCATCAGCTGAGGGCAAGTATAAAGCATTTTCTACCTGTGCATCTCATCTCTCAGTTGTCTCCTTGTTTTACTGTACAAGCTTAGGAGTGTACCTTAGCTCTGCTGCTCCCCAGAGCTCCTACTCAGGTGCAACAGCCTCAGTGATGTACACGGTGGTCACACCCATGCTGAACCCCTTCATCTACAGCTTGAGAAATAAAGACATAAAGAGGGCTCTGAAAAGAATTTTTGTAAAGGAAACTACAAAAGGGCCCATTGTCCTGGGGCGGCTGAAAAAAATGCACATGATAGCAGGACTCAAACCCTGAGAGCCAACATTGGTAGTTCTTTGATCAGATTGTGGACTTACAATTTCTTCTTTCTCTTGATTTCTGGGAATATCCTTTTCTGTGACATCAACTTCTCTGTACAATTTGAGTAACCATTTGTATTAACCTTTCTGCTCTCTGGTATCTCCCAGTGTTTTCCTTTGTTATTCTGCTCTCCTAAATTGATTTCTAATTTTGGACAAAATATTGGAAATTCCCTTGGGGTGCCTGCGTGGCTCAGTAGGCTAACCATCTGCCTTCCTCTCAGGTCATGATCCCAGCATCCTGGAATCAAGATCTACATCAGGCTCCTTGCTCAGTGGGAAGCCTGCTTCTTCCTCCTCCTCTGCTAGCTCCTCCCCCTGCTTGTGCTCTCTCTCTCTCTCTCTCTCTCTCTCTCTCTCTCTCTCTGTTAAATAAATAAATAAATAAATAAATAAATAAATAATAAATAAAATCTTAAAAAATGCAAAATATTGGAAATTCCTATTAATCCCATGAGCTTCTATAGACTTGTTAAGAATAATTTCTTCTGAATGGAAATATATCATACCAAGGAGATTTTCTTCTGTTTTACCATAAAATAGTCATGAGTTGCACTACTTTTTATAAAAAATAAGACACAATTGGAAGCAAAGCCATTTATAATTTCATTAGAGAGGAAATTGTGAGACTTCAAGTCACCACTTTTGTGTCCATAATTCCTTTAAATATCTGTTCTTCCTAAAAATATAGCCTTTAACATATAGAGTGTTTTGTAACAAGTTATTGGGTTTTATTTTTCTCATTACGATCCTGTTCTCTTATTCATATCAGTGTCCGCATTGCCTAATCACTGGCAAAATCAGTAATCAAACACACATCTTCCGTTGTAGTCTACATAGAAACACAAATTTCAATGAATAGTTTGACATAATATGGTCCTAGAGTCAGAGATAAAGCAAAATTTAAGTCAGACATCTATTAATGTGCAAAGCAATGTTTTCATTCTGCCCATCTGCTTATTGATGATGTAAAGCTGGAATTCATGTGTAAGGAGGTCTTCCATGGATGAAGAAAAGTTTACATAATTATGTTTTCTGTTTTGTATTCCTGTTACTGCCATGGAAACTTTCATGTCTCCCTACAAATACAATTCATTGGAGTATAATTCCATAGAATAAGATGCACACATGTAAAGTACACAATTTGATGGGACACCTAGCTCAGTTAATTGAGCATCCGACTTTTGATTTTGGCTCAGGTCATGATCTGAGGGTCCTGGGACAGAGCTCCTTGTCAGCTTGGGGTTTCTCTCTCCCTCCCTCTCCCTCTGTTCCTCTCCCTGCTCACACTTTCTCTCTCTCTCTCTCTCTCTCTCTCTCTCTCTCTCTCTCTCTCTCTTCCCCCCCTCCCTCCCTCTCTCTGTCTCATAAATAAATAAATCTTTAAAAATTTATAAAGTATTGGAGAGAATGTGGAGAAAGGGAAATGGTCTTACACTGTTGGTGGGAATGAAAGTTGGTGAAGCCATTTGGAAAGCAGTGTGGAGATTCCTTAAAAAATTAAAAATAGAGCCACCCTATGACCCTGCAATTGCACTACTGGGTATTTACTCCAAAGATACAAATGTAGGGAAAAGAAGGGACACATGAACCCCAATGTTCATTGCAGCAATGGACACAATCACCAAACTGTGAAAAAAGCCAAGATGCCCTTCAACAGATGAATGGATAAAGAAGATATGGTCCATATATACAATGGGATATTACACAACCATCAGAAAAGATATATGCCTAACTTTTGCATCAACATGGATGGGACTGGAGGGAGAGAGAAATTATGCTGAGTGAAATAAGCCAAGTAGATAAAGTCAATTATCATATGGTTTCACTTACTTGTG
Organism: Spilogale gracilis; assembly: GCA_004023965.1. Classification (NCBI taxonomy): domain Eukaryota; kingdom Metazoa; phylum Chordata; class Mammalia; order Carnivora; family Mephitidae; genus Spilogale; species Spilogale gracilis. The sequence continues at coordinate 70,482 of PITA01007539.1, read as the reverse complement.
GAGCATAAGGATATTAGGAGAAGGAAAAGTGAATTGGGGTAAATCAGAAGAAGGAGATGAAGTGTGAGAGACTGTGAACTCTGAGAAACAAACTGAGGGTTTTGGAATGGAGGGAGTAGGGGATGTATGAGCCTGGTGGTGGATATTAAGGATGGCATGTATTTCATGGAGCACTGGATGTGGTACATAAATAATGGATCTTGGAACACTGAAAAAATAAAATATTAAAAAATTTTAAAATATATAATTTGCTGAATTAAGGGAGGCATACAAAAATTAAGATTATAAGGGGACACATGGGACTCTTGTCTCCAGTATGAGGGGCACACAACTCCTACAGCAAAGGACACCAAGGGAGGACTCCCTGGCCTCCTGACCACTGCCCTCTCTTTGTCCTTATTGCAGATGCCCTCCTGGGAGGGATCGATGACCCATTTGCTGAATGACAATGAGGCCCAGGTAATGGAATTGGAAACATCACCTTCTGTTTATGCAGGAGATGAAAGATTCTTGGAATTAAGTCCACTTTCCTTTCAATACAGGAGAGGAGAAAATGGTGAGTGATCCTAGAATCTTCGTAATAGAAATTTCCTGGACAAAAGCATATCTCTGAACACTTCTAACCTTATTTGTAATTTTTTTAACAGCACTCACAGCCTCAACTATAAAGCAGAGCATATTAGCCAAGTTACAGGAAATAGTGGCAGTTAATCTCGTGATGCTAGGACCTACATATTGTTTGAATATGCGAAGGACACTAAAGAGCTGTTCATAGAGAATCACCAGCCCATGAATGCTCCCACACCCATAAGCAGTACCATCTCCATTGAAACTCCCAATATAGGCCCATCAAATAAGAACAAAAGATTAAAAAGGAACAACTTAAAAAAAAAAAAAAACAGAAATGTAAGCTGACAGAGAAAACAGATCACAAAAGAGAAGCTCCCCAAGAATGGAACTGAGTTGATGTGGTGAAGCATTTAAGCAAAACTGGTTCTGAAGGTGATGAATAGAGCTTGGAACAGGACATAAAGGAAGAGCACCCTTTAAACAGTAAACTGGATTCTAAATTCTTCATTACTCTTTTCTGTGATTGAGTGACTTATTATAAAATATAATTTTTGTATGTTTTTATGTAAAAATGTTTTAGGCTGAGGCTGAAAGTCCATGAAGAAATCTGGTTGTATTAAATTATTTTCACAAACTTGCTTTAAAAGGTGAAACGTTAAAATTAAAGATGATCACATCAAAAAAAATGAGCAGGAGACATGAAGATGCACTTCTCCATAGAAGACATACAAATGGTTAACAATACATGAAAAAATGTTCATCATCACTAGCTATCAGGGAAATTTAAATCAAAACCACATTTAGATACCACCTTACACCAGTTAGAATGGCCAAAATTAACAGGACAGAAACAAGTGTTGGAAAGACTGTGGAGAAAGGGGAACCCTCTTACACTGTTGGTGGGAATGCAAGTTGGTGCAGCCACTTTGGAAAACAATGTGGAGATTCCTTAAAAAATTAAAAATAGAGCTACCCTATGACCCTGCAATTGTGCTACTGGGTATTTATCCCAAAGATACAGATATGGTGAAAGGCAGGACCCAATGTTCTAAGCAGCAATAGCCACAATTGCTAAACTGTGGAAAGAGCCAAGATGCCCTTCAACAGGTGAATAGATGAAGAAGATATGGTCCATATATACAATGGGATATTATGCCTCCATCAGAAAGGTTGAATACCCAACTTTTGTAGCAACATGGAAAAGATTGGAGGAGATTATGCTGAGTGAAATAAGCCAAGCAGAGAAAGATAATTATCATTCAGTTTCACTTACTTGTGGAGCATAAGGAGAAACATGGAGGACATTGAGAGAAGGAAATAAAAGTGAATTGGGGTAAATCATAGAGATAGATGAAGTATGAGAGACTTTGGACTCTGAGAAACAAATAGGGTTTTAGAAGGAAGGGGTGTGGGGGGATGGGTGATCCTGGTGGCTGGTATTAAGGAGGGGACATACGGCATGGAGCACTGTGTGTGGTCATCAACAATGAATCTTGAACACTAAAAGAATAAAATAAAATATAAAAAATAAATAAAATAAAATGGTAAAAATAATAAAAATTAAAAATAAAAAGATTGAGAGACTGAAAGTGAATACTGCAGTTTTTAATTTTCCTCTATAATAAAGTTAAGTAAGTGGTTTAGTGGCCATGTGTAGTATCTTCCATTTGAAGACTAGAAGTCTTGACTATTATTTTAGGAAAGCTAGGGAAATTTTACTTGGTATGACATAAAGTTATTTGAAATGATGTGATTTTTAGGAAACCCATTATGTCCCATGTAAGGTATGGAATTTTCAGCCTTTTGTGATCCAAGGAAAAGAATGGGGAATATATGAAAATAAAGAAAGGGGAAAATTGTCTGTGTATCAGACAGAGCAGAAGATTAATGAAGTGAGTTATGCACTTTATTGTTGCAGATGTATGGAGCAAATGTATGGAGAAGTTGAAGTGAAACAAATGGGAATTTCAGAAAATATATAAAAGGGGCACATTCTACTCTCACAGCTGTGATTAAAGAATAGCAGTTCCTGGATGTGAGCATCTGAACCTTTCAAATATGGGTAACTTTTTTTTAAAGATTTTTATTTATTTATTTGACACAGAGAGACAGTGAGAGAGGGAACACAAGCAGGTGGAGTGGGAAAGAGTGAAGCAGACTTCGCCCCCCTTCACTCCTCTCCTCCCCCACCCCCCACCCCCCGGGCGGGAAGCCTGACATGGGACTTGATCCCAGGACTCTAGGATGATGACTTGAACTGAAGGCACACATTTAATGACTGAGCCACCCAGGCACCCCAAACATGGTAATTTTTTAGCCCCAGGACAATTGGCTCTTATGTCATTGGAACCCCAATGATTCTTCTCAGAGCCCTCTTTATGTCTCTGTTCCTCAGGCTGTAGATGAAGGGGTTCAGCATGGGTGTGACCACCATGTACATAACCGAGGCTACTGCACTTGAGTGGGAGTTCTGGGGAACAGCAGAGCTAAGATACACTCCTAGGCTGGTACAATAAAATAAGGAGACAACTGAGAGGTGAGATGCACAGGTGGAAAATCCCAAGGATGGAAGAAATTTTCTTAGAATATGAGTAAAGTATGCCAGACAGAGGAGCACCAGCAGCATAGTTGCAAAATACATCATCATGTCGTGGTGGGTACTGAGGGCACGTATTGCATTGAGCACTGGGTGTGGGACACAAACAATAATCTTGAAATGCTGAAAAAATAAAATAATACAAAAAAAAGAAAGGTGTTAAAACAGGCAAGTTGGACCACCTGATTGATTTTACATAAAAAGTGGAAGATTTCCATCTCTGAACAGAAGGAAAGCTGCAACACTATTAAGGTTTGTAATAAGGAATTCAGGGCACTCATCATCCAGGACACCAAACCAGCAGTGTGCAGTAAGTGGGGCTCATGATGACTGTGTAATGCAAGGGGTGACAGATAGCCATGAACCAGTCATAGGCCACCACACCAGGACAAAGGCATCCCAACATGCAAAAAGTAGGAAAAAGTAAATCTGAATGATACAGCTTTCAAGGGTTATGACTTTGCTCTGAGTCTGGGTGTTCTGGAGCATCTTGGGGATGGTGGTAGAGGTGAAACAGATGTCTACAAATGACAGGATGACAAGGAAGAAGTACATAGGGGTGTGGAGGTTGGGGTCCACACTGACAGCTAGGATGATGAGCAGATTTCCAAACATAGTGATCAAGTACATGGAGAGGAAAAGCCCAATATGAGGAACTGTACTGTACTTCTGGATCCTCTGATAATGCCAGAAGTAGAAATTCTGAAATTTGTGTAACATTTCTTGGTTCCATATGGTGGAAAAGACTACCAGTGACAAAAAAATAACAAGATTAATTTTTCAGTCATGAACATCACAAGTAACACTGAAATTCTTCAGTTTTTACTTTGCAATCAGAAAGTCAATATCTTGGGGTGCTCTGTGGCTCAGTTGGTTATGCATCTTCATTTGGCTAAGATCATGGTCCTGGAGTCCTAGGATTGAGCCCTGCTTTGGCTCTCCCCACAGCAGGGTTAGTTTATCTTCTGCCCCTCCCCCATCTCATGCACTCTCTCTTGCTCTCTGTCTCTCTCTCATAAATAAAGAAAATATTTTTTAAAAAGTCAATATCCATAGGTTATTTTGGAACATGTTCCCTGTCCAGACTCTACATCCCAATTCTGAATAGGAACATGCATTCCACACTTGGCCTTTTCTGCAAGTACCCATATATTCTTTTCTTTTAATGAGAAATTCTGTCACACTTTTGAGAAATAAACTCTAGTATTGACTAACCACTAGGTGAAGAGTATAGGTTTCAAGAAACAAAAGTCTGCACACTTCAGTGATGGAGACGATAAGGAAAAACAAATACAAAATGAAATGATTAGATAGACTATCAGACTTTGAGAGGTGCTATGAAGAAAAAGTCAGAAAAAATGAAACAGGGGATGGAGGTGCCAATATTATGGAGTGCTCAGGTGGGCCAGCACACATGTATACAGGAGCTTCAAGGAGGAGACAGCAGGAGACACAAAGTCTCTGCATGTGCCCAATCAGAGACCAACCGGTGAAAAGACTGTGAGAAAAGACTTGGGTTTTTTCAAATTAATTTTTAAAATCTCAGTATGGTTGACATGCAATGTTACATTAGTTATCAGTGTACAACGCTGTTCAACAGTTTAAACATGATGCCGTGCTCATGTGTGGAGCTGCCATCTGTCACCACACAACACTATGACCTTATCATTGACTATATTCCCTTTTTCCCCATGATTCATTCATTCTTCAACTGGAAATCGTATCTCCCATTCCCCTTCACCATCCTGCTTTTCCTTTGTTCATTTTTTTGTTTCCCTGCTAGACTGTGGGTGTCGTGGGGCATGTTATACATACTCCCACACTTTACCCCAGACATATTTTGGTTGGAAACAGTAGGAGTAAATAAATCTTCATGAAGAATAAGAATGAATGGAATAGGAAAAATAAGACACAATGGAAAATATCATAGTGCATCATACATAGTCAGGGATCATGCCAAATCATTTTGTGGTGCCCCCTGTTGAGTTGTGTTGTGTGTGTGCATGTGTGTGTTCACTAATATGTTTTTTGCTCTACTTGCCTGTTCACAGGTGCTGGATCATATGTAGAAGGCATGTTTTGCTCTGGGGTACAGTCAAAGATTCTTATCCACAGCAATAAATGCAATAATAGTTTTAAAAGAAGGGCATTTCCAAAGTTCCTGGATTGCTCAGTTGTTTAACTCTGTCTTCATCTCAGATCATGCATGATCCTAGGGTCCTGAGATGGAACCCTAGGTCCAGGTGACTGTTCAGTGGATGTCTGCTTTTCCCTCTCCCTCATGTCCCCCCACCCAGAATAAATAAATCAAATACCTTTATTTTTTATTATTTTAATTACCATACAGTACAACATTAGCTTTTGACGTAGTGTTCTATGATTCATTGTTTGTATATAACACCCAGTGCTGTATGAAAGAAAAAAGTAAAAGGATGACACTTCCACAAATGACGGAAAAGTAATATGAATGAAGAGCCCATTAGAAGAACCAGGTTACAGAGGAGAGGGCAGACAGTGGGGATGCTGGGTTTCCTCCAGATTCAGGGACCACACACTGACTATACTTTTATTTACCCAATTGCCTCATTACAGCATCCACATGAAGCCCTTCATCAGGTTTTTATTCCATATTTATTCCTATGTATTTGACCACCCTCATCCTCACATGGCCCCGTAATGAACAGATGACACTACCCTTTCTCTCACATTTCTTTATGGCATCTTTCCTTTTATACATTTTTAATTTTTTTAAGTTTTATTTATTTAACACCCAATGTGGGGCTCAAATTCACAATACTGAGAGCAAGACTTGGATGCTCTACCAACTAAGTCAGCCAGGCACTCCTGGGGCAACTTTGCTTTGTAATTCCTGGGCTTTGAGTTTTCATCTCTCTTTTGACAACCCCCTTGGGTATGCTCCACTCCTGTTTCTGATTTCTGTCTCACAGGTGTAGGCATCCCTACAGTATACTCTATAAAATCCAAGATATGCCTCAGAAACCTATTTCCTTCCTTCAAATGAATATCCCTGAGGATCTTAGTCACACACACATTTATATCACCCATTCTGTTTTCTTTGTTTAACACAAGATCCAAATGAGCAGGAACCTCACCTTCTTTGCTCACTTTTGTTGTTTGGTAAAGGTGTGCATTTAGATAGAAACACATTTTTAGAAGATAAATTTATAAAATAAAAACAAGCAGGAAAAATAAAGCTGGGATACATACAGTGGATTCAAAAAAATCTTAGTAATCTAAATTGAATTTAATTGAATTGAATCTAAAAAAACTAACTTCTGGGATGCCTGGCTAGCTCAGTCTGAGGAACATGCACCTCTTGAACTTGGGGTCCTGGGCTCAAGTCCCACACTGAGTGTAGTGATTACTAAAATAAATAAAACAAGTTTAAAAAAAGAAAAAGACTAACTTCTGCAAGAATACATATAAAATAACAAAAATTTCATCACAATAACACAGATCACTAAATCAAATTGGAATGGACAAAAGCCTAATAAAAACAATAGGAACATATAATTTAAAATTATAGCTTATTCTAAAAATATACAGAGAGCATCTAAAATTAAAATGTCATCCTAAATAAACTTAAATGGAGTAAAACATGCTTGTGAAAAAAGTGTAAATTTAATGTAAAAAAATGTATTCCACAGGATGGCAGAGGAGGAGTGCTAGTTTAGAAAATAGATTTCATCACAAAAGGCAAAAAGCAGTAATAAGGAGCAGAGATGTAAAGTTAGATGACAATGCATACAAAAAGCAGTTTATTAGGACAATACACAAAAATAGCAATGAGTGGCAGAGAAAATATGACCTACTGAAAGACTGGACTGCTCAAAATTTATAAACTCTCACACTACCCTGCAAATACATCTGTATATACATACAAGAATTAAACAGCAAATAGCAAACTTGGCTTAAACACTGGTAATTATTTGTTGGAAAGAATGCAAACAAAGAGAAAAAAAAATGATTTTGAAAGAACAATAAAAACAAGAATGCTCAAACTCCAGAATACAAAGCAAAGAACGTGCCACAGGCAATTTGGGATAGATAAATTAAATGTCTAAAAGACCCCAAAGTGTATTCTGCCTCCAGGTAATGAAATAAGTGCAAACTAAAGCCCTTTAGCATATGCTTGAATGCGTTATAGTAAATTTTTAAGTTTAAGAATACCTTATGTGAGAGAGGATTCTGTGAAATGTGTCTCAAGAACTACAGTTGCTAGGTAGTGGCTCCCTCCATTAGGTCAGACTTTCTTTACTTTTTAAAAAAATTAAATTAAATTAAATTAAATTAAATAATTAAATTTCAATTAATTAGCATACAGTGTATTATTAGTTTGAGAGGTAGAGTTCAGCGATTCATCAGTTGCATAGAAAACCCAGTGCCCATTAAGCCACATGCCCTCCTTAAAGCCCATAACCCAGTTACCCTATTCTCTCACCCCTCTCCCCTCCAGCAACCCTCAATGTTTCCTATAATTAAGAATCCATGTCTGGATCTTTCTAATGAATACAGAACATGCTACAATATACCCCATTTAAAATATATATTTATATCTTCTATGGAGAAGTGCCTCTTCATGTCTCCTGCCAATTTTTTGATGTGTTTGTCTTCTTTTTGGATGTTGAGTTTGAGTAGTTCTTTATAGATTTTGGATATCAACCCTTTGTCTATAGTGTCATTTGCAAATATCCTCTCCCATTCCGTGGGTTGCCTCTTGGTTTTGTTGACTGTTTCCTTTGCTGTGCAGAAACTTTTTATTTTGATGAAGTCCCAAAAGTTCCTTTTTGCTTGTGTCTCCTTTGCCTTTGGAGACCTGTCTTGAAAGAAGTTGCTGTGGCCGATGTCAATGAGGATACTGCCTATGTCTCATCCAGGATTTTGATGGATTCCTGCCTCACGTTGAGGTCTTTCATCCATTTCGAGTTTGCCTTTGTGTGTTCCACTGGATATTTTTTACATAGCTGTCCAATTTTCCCAGCACCATTTATTGAAGAGACTGTCTTTTTTCCACTGGATATTTTTTCCTGCTTTGTCAAAGATGATTTGATCACAGATTTGTGGGTCCATATCTGGACTCTCTATTCCGTTCCATTGGTCTATTTGTCTGTTTTTGTGCCAGTACCATGCTGTCTTGGTGATCACCGCTTTGTAACAAAGCCTGAAGTCAGATAACATGATGCCCCTAGCTTTGTTTTCCTTCTTCAACAATTCCTTAGTGACTCAGGGACTTGTTTGGTTCCACATAAATTTTAGGATTGTTTGTTCCCATGCTTTGAAAAATGTTGGTGGAATTTTGATCAGAATGGCATTGAAAGTATAGATTATTCTGGACAGTACAGACATTTTTTTAATGTTTTTCTTTTCTTGAACTTGTTTATTGAACAGTACATTACCTGTCACAGCATTTCAGAATTTTTTTTTTACTTTAAGTTTATTTTATTTTTTCAGTATTCCAAGATTCATTGTTTATGCCCCACACCCAGTGCTCCATGCAATATGTGCCCTCACTACCCACCACCAGGCTCTCCCATCCCCCTACCCTCTCACCTCCAAAACCCTCAGTTTGTTTCTGAGTCCAAAGTCTCCAATTTTGTTTCCCTTCCTGAATTATACTACTTCCCATTTCCTTTCCTTCTCCTACTGCCCTCTATATTACACCTTATGCACTGCAAGTAAGTGAAACCATTTGATACTTGACTTTCTCTACTTGGCTTATTTTACTCAGCATAATCTCTTCCAATCCAGTCCACATTGCTACAAAAGTTGGATATTTATCCTTTTTGATGGAAGTGTAGTATTCCACTGTATATATGTACCAAACTGTGGAAAGAGCCAAGGTGCCCTTCAACAGATGAATGGATAAAGAAGATGTGGTACATATATACAGTATAGACATTTTAACAATGTTTATTCTTCTGATCCATGAGCATGGAATATTCTTCCATCTTTTTGTGTCTTCTTCAATTTCTTTCATGAGTGTTCTGTAGTTCCTCAAGTACAGATCCTTAACTTCTTTTGTTAGGTTTATTCCTGAGTATCTTATGGTTTTAGTAAATGGAATCAATTCTCTGATTTTCCTTTCCATATTTTCATTGTTAGTGTATAAGAACACAACTGATTTCTGTGCACTGATTAAATGCTCTCACTGTCCTATTGTAAGAGTCGGCCACCCAAGAGGGCAGTCAGCTGGGAACCTTGGAACGCCACACCTGTCAAGGAAGGCTCTGAGAGACCTGTTTCATGCAAAAGCAAAGGGTTTATTCGAGCATGCTCGGACTCACAGCCTGACCCCAAACCAGTCAGCGGCTGAGAGTCCCGAGTCCTTCCGGGGGTGGCCTTATATATGATTACAGTGTCCATTACAACAAAGCCTGCACCTTGATAGCCAATTAGTTTAAGACACTACAGCCATGGTCTGCACGCAGTCAGCCAATCATTTTCTTAACCACCTTTGCAGGGGAACATATGTCCTAATTTGGGTTAAGGGGTACGTGAGGAGTTGCATGCGTACAGTCTTAAGGAATCTTTTGTTCTCCGCAGGGCTTGAGGGGGCTGAGTAACTGCCTGCCGGTTGCTGGGCTTAGATAACAAGACCAGGGTCTGCTCTGACATTCTAGAGGGTGGGGGCCATTACAGCATCCTTTCACTATGTCCTCTTACATACCTAATAGTTTATTTTTGTATTCCCCCTTACTGCAAATATCCTTGGAAGTGTTTATATATTCCCGAAAGACAGTGCCTCCCTTTCCTTCTTTGGTTTCATCCAACTGGACTTTTCTTCCCTCCACTTAATTGTTAACAGTAATCCTTGCATTGCTAACTCACAGACATTTCTTTGTTTAAATTATTATGTAAGTACATTGACTATAACTGAATGACTTCACCATGCCAACAAAGACAATGATGACTTCACTCCAGGCTAGGCTGGATAGTCTGTCAGATGACCTTGGGTAAAAGCTTTCAGCTTCTATTCTTTCTGAACATTTCCCAAAATACCTGCTGAACTCTGAGACTCACTGGAATGGGGTCTTTGAGAGGAAAGTCTCCATATGGAAATCCGAATTCCTTTCTGGAAGGTTTATGGTGGAGACTGAAGCTCTGTTATCAGACAGGAGAGCAGGAGGGAGTGACACATGTGTCCCCCAGCAGACATAGGAATCCAAACACCAAAACCCTCTCTCCTCCAAGTCAAGGTTGAATGTGCTCAAGGGCTGAAGCTCCTTATGTTTGCTGTATCTATTCTCTATCCCTGCTCATTAGACACATATCCCATAATTACTCCAATCCCTGAGCACATCTCCCAGTGGAAACTTCTCTGAACTGAATGGAATTATTTCAGGTAGAGTCTCTGTTCCCAAGAGACCAGGTTAGAATTCAGGCACATCCATTGATTATTTATTTTTTCCTTCTTTTTTTCCTTTTTTTTTTTTTTTCTGGGATCCCCCTCCAATTTAGTGCTCTTTGTTTTTTTAATTTACATTACTTTATTTTTTCATGTTTATTACTCCTCCCTGAACTTGCATGTCTTCCAAAGCTCTAAGACTGAAATTTTCCACAGCCCTAAGTGATTTTTTTTCCAAATTTAAGACAAAGGAACTTATCTTGACTATGTTCTCTATGTCTCCAAAATATTGACTTATGGTGGGAGTGCGATTTCTTATAGCTCCAGAAAACTTTTCTTCCTTCTTCAACAAGTAGAAGTGTGTTACTTTGCCCTAATACCATAAGTACAACAATCTTTGGATTCATAATTCTTTTAACAAATCAATTAGAACTCCAGTGTTTTAATACAAGTTGGATGTTGACATTTAGTCATTCACTTATAAAAGATTAAGTAGTTATAAAAGATCAATTTACTGATTTATTTTGATGAATCATGGGCTGAGCTCATAATCTTATATGTATTGTCTCATTAATTTTTTGTCAAAAGCCATTTTATGAAGACCATAAAATGGTGATCCTCATTGCACATTTGTAGCAATGTGAGTCGGAAGGGTTGAGTGATCAACCCAGAATTATAAACTGGGTCAAGAAATGATGTGCTTTGATTGGAATGCAACAAGATAGGTCATTGGTTCTCAACCAGGGATCATTTTGCCTCCAGATGACACTTGAATTTATCTGGAGAAAGTTTTGACTGCCATAACTTCAGAAGTGCTGTTACTATTTTGGCATATATACGGTGGCCCAGAGAGTCTGCATCTGTAACTAGCTCCTAGTCATAGATGTTGCCTGTCTTAGTCTGTAATTACTTTTGTGTGTAGAGGCTGTGGTCCAGTGCCAGAGTCGGGTGCATTCTTCTTCTCCCATAATCCCCCACCCAACTTGAGTTTGACCTTAGATGCTCAGACAAGATCACAGGTGTCTCTTTCCCTCATAGCAGGAAATGAGCCTGCCAGCCTTTGTTCTATTATCTGTAAACTGGAAAAATTCCATCTAAGATTTCAGTCTGAGAACTTGGTAATATTATATTTTATTTTATTTTATTTTATTTTATTTAAAGATTTTATTTATTTGACAGAGAGAAACACAGCCAGAGAGGGAACACAAGCAGGGGGAGTGAGAGAGGGAGAAGCAGGCTTCCCGCGGAGCAGGGAGCCCGATGTGGGACTGGATCTTGGGTCTTTCTGGATCATGACCTGAGCTGAAGGCAGTCGCTTAACCAACTGAACCACCTAAGCGCCCCTGAACTTAGTAATATTTTAGAGTTTACATCAAATTCCAAATCACAGATTAGGTGCACCATCCATGGGGACTACTCTGATCATCTAAGTTCCACATTTCCTAATCTCAAGCCAGTGTGATGGCAAGAGTTGATGGATGGGAAAAGAAGTTGGTAGTAAGAGTCTAAGAAATGAGATATAAGACTCAGCCAGCCACTGCTGGCATTCATAATGTAGGGCATGGCCATGGGACAGGGGATGCAGACTCTGTCTAGAAGGCAAGAGATTAGGTTATCACTTAGTATCTCTACAAAGGAATGCAGCCCTGCAGACATCTTGATTTTTATTCCAAAGAGTGCCATTGTGGACTTCTGATCTCTAGAAATGTAAGGTAATATCTTTGTGTTCTTTATAAGCCACTAAGTCTGTTGGTCACTGTTTCCACAACAACAGTAAGCCAAGGCACATGAACATCCCTATATTGATGTTTTAACCTGAGTATATTGCCACCCCTACCAAATCAATGTCCTACACTTAGAAAAAGCAATTAATGAAAATTGGAAATACAACCTAGCCTCTGTTTATGACTAAAATGTGTAATGATATTCTATCAAAATATTATGAAATTGTCTTAAGCCTTAATTAGTGTCACAACAGGAGAATAGAAAATTCAAATCTTATTTAAAAAATGTCATAATATAAAAGCATAATCAAAATCAATGAGGAAATCAAGGCTTTTGAAATAAATGATCCTTGGGCAGTCTGTTACTAGTAACAACTAGTTACATTAAATTTTATCTTAATGTCAACATTTATTGGCATAAAAGAGTGAACTTGCAGAATAATAAAATGACTAAAATGAAGTTGTAGAAAAACTGTGAAATATCAGAATTCTAGAAGAAATATTAGATTAATCTTCTAAACATATACTAGTTGGAAGTAAAAGAACTGAGAACATAATTGATGGATTCCAGGTTATGAAAACCTATGGGCCAAACAATAATGGAAATTTAAAAACAATGTGAAAATAGAGAAAATATTTAGAACACATTGTCTATTACAAAATATAAAGTGTAGACATGTAAAAATTCTTTTAAGCCAATTATAATATAAATACTTAAGATGCAAAATGATATAAAGATGAAAACCAAAAATATGGAAAGAATACATGCAAATTAATATATGTGTGAAAATGTGATAAACTTTGTAACATCAAATGAACGGAATTATAATATTAAGGAAACCTTAATAAAACTCAGTGTAGGTTGGATTTCAAAGGTTGTACTCCCCCAGAGACAGAACATTTCTTAGCTGGGGAGCTGACTTATAGAAGTATGTATTTATATGTTAAGGGTTAGGCTGTTATTATATTAAAACATGGTTGGAGATAATATAACGTGATGCCCAACAGAACATCTGAACCAGGCAGCCCTCCACAGACCTCAGAAGGGGTGAGCATTTTCACCACCTTGGGTGATTTTGAGCAAATCAGCTATAGACCATAAGCTTCACCTACTCCTCTGTAATAAATGGGGAATGATACTAATCATATAAATGTAATTGGAAAACTGTGTATAAACATTTAAAAATGCTATAGAGTGTTATTGTTTTTTATTACCAATATCCATATCAATAACCAATTTCTTGGGATGCCTGAATGACTTAGTTAACTGGCTGACTCTTGGTCTCAGTTCAGGTCTTGATCTCTGGGTTGTGAGTTCAAGCCCCATGTTATGCTCTATGCTGGGCAACAAGCCTACTAAAAACAACAAAAGAACCAACCAAAAAAACAAACAAAGGACCAAATTTTTTCCTAGCACAAAAACTTTCATTAAATCAATCTTTTTTTTTCTCCTGGTCCTTACTGTATTTAACCACCCACCCATATACTTTTCACTCAACAAGTATTCACCAAGCCTGAAGAGGCACTGAAGTTTCAAAGACAGTAAGAGATGGTTCTGAAACTTAAGGAATCTATATTGTGGATGAGCAGGGAAATTTAGTAAACTTTATGTGATTGGATGAAAAGTGAATCAGATCCAGAAAAAGAAGGGGTTGTGTCAAAGCTTAGACTTAATTTTATTCACTGAACACAAGAAAACATCTTTGTAAATTGGTTTGGGGGACACTTTCAACATAAAAACACATATCATGACCCTAAGGATAGATATTAAATTATTAAATACATGACATTGACTTACTTTTTAAGAAATCCAAACCATGGGCACCTGGGTGGATCAGTTGGTTAAGCAACTGCCTTCGGCTCAGGTCATGATCCCGGAGACCCAGAATCGAGTCCCACATCGGGTTCCCTGCTCGGCGGGAAGCCTGCATCTCCCTCTCTCACTCCCCCTGCTTGTGTTCCCTCTCTGGCTGTGTTTCTCTCTGTCAAATAAATAAAATCTTAAAAAAAAAAAAGAAAGAAATCCAAACCATTACTGAAGATTACTGAGAAAATACCTGATCGTTTTCACACTGAGTGAAAATGACAGGTTATACAGTGAAAAGATATAATCTTAAGGAAAATAGAGAAGACAAGGAAGACCCAAGGAAAAAACTTCCTTAAAGTCTGTACCTGGGGGAAAACAGAAAATAAAATCAAATAAATAAAACACAAACATATTGAATGAAGGAAGCCAGTATTTCTGGGCCTCCATATAGTATGCCCATCCACTCAGGAGAATCCTGTAATGATTCTAATACTGAGAGTCACCATGATGCTGAGGAGTCTGCTCAGAACCCCCTTCATGTCCCTGTTCATCAAGCTGTAGATGCAGGGGTTCAACCTGGGGGGACAAGGGTGTACATCACCAAGGTCACCAGCCTCATCCTAGTGGATGAAATTCCTGCAGAACTGAAGTTGACCCCAAGGTCTGTGTCATAGAACAAGGAGACCATGGAAAGGTGAGACTCACAAATGTAAAAGGCTTTGTATTTGCCTACAGCTGAGGAAATTCTGGGTATTTAAGAAACAATTTGATAGTAGGAAAAAAAGTATTCCATGAAAAAGAATCACAGCCAGAGGGCCAGTTGCAGAATATACTGCTATGCTATCGATAATGGTGTCAGAACAGGGAAGTTTCAGAACTTCAGAAAGATTACCAAAAAAGTATGGGATTCCCATGTTTGTGCAGAAGGACAGGTTCCAAAACGTCAAGGTCTTGATCAGGAATCCGTGAGACTGATGCACGAGGACCCTAAGGCCACCAGCACACAGAGGTGGTGGTTCATGACAACTGAGTAGTTCAGAGGATTAAAGACAACCACAAAACAGTCATAGGCTATCAAAGTCAGGAGTAAGTTGTCCAGGCTTCCAAACACAATGAAAAAAAAATCTGGCTGAGGCAACCTTCATCGTTATGGCTTTGCTGTGAGTCTGGATATTCAGCAGCAACTTGGGTATAGTATGGGAGGTGAAAGAGAGGTCAGCAGAGGACAGGTTAGAGAGGAAGAATTATATGAATGTGTGGAGGCAGGAGTCTGAGTAGATGGCCAGGATTATGAGCAGGTTCTCAGTGAATGTAACCAACTATATGGACAGGAACAGCCCTAAGAGCATGAACTGAACCTGACCTCACTCAAAATCCCAGGAGGAGGAATTCTGAAGCACGTGTTTGATTTTCTGATTCCATGTGGTTGAAATAACTAGCAAGAAAGAGAAAAAACCAGCATCTACTGACATTCACAGTACATAAATGTGATTGACTTTAATTTCTGGTAATGTATTAAAGTATGAATCTTATAATAGCCTCCTCTGGGGAAATTTGAAATGCTTCCATCCTTCCCTGTCCTTCCACTACCATCTGGAAATGTAGTCCTACTTCTAAAGCAGACATGACCCTTGATAGCCCAGCTACTAAGAGTGGCATCCATGGACCAACAGGAGCGATATTGCCCAAAGCTGCTTTGAGAGCAGAGACTTGTTGAATCTGAATCTACGTTGTGACAACATCAAAGGGATCGCCCCTGCTCTTTCATGAGTGAGTAGTGTTCTAGATCATCATGGCTTTCAGTTCTTCAACTTTTATCTCCTCACTTTTATTTTTCTCTACACCTTCCCTTAAACCTCCTTATTTCATATGTAGGCAAAAATAGGAGCTCAATAATTAAGGATTCTTTTTCTTTCTTCTTTGTGGAGGCAGCAATGTTCATCCATTGGTCTTAATTGTTCTGTATAAATCCTGTATTTTGTTTACCAATGTAAATATCTGTAACTTTCACAATGATTTGCATTGCTTACCAGATAAAGATTACAATAATTTCCATCTTCATTTGGCACTCTGTTCTATGTTGTTAGAAAGCCATCCAGCCATTATGCCTTCTTTCTTTTATTTTTCAGTTGAATTTCTTTTTTCGTTTCTTTTCTTTTCTTTTCTTTTCTTTTCTTTTATATTTTTTAAGTATTCCAAGATTCATTGTTTATGCCCCAAACCCAGTGCTCTATGCAATCCATGCCATCAATACCCACCACCAGGCTCATCCATTCCCCCACCCCCTCACTTCCAGAACCCTCAGTTCATTTCTCAGAGGCCAAAGTTTCGTATGCTTCATCTCCCTCTCTAATTTATACTAGTTTACACTTCCTTTCATTCTCCCACTGTCCTCCATGCTGCTCTTTATGTTCCACAAGTAAGTGAAACCATATGATACTTGACTTTCTCTGCTTGGCTTATTTCATTCAACATAACTTCCTCCAATCCCATCCGTATTGCTACAAAAGTTGTGTTTTCATGCTTTCAGATGGAGGTGTAATATTCCATTGTATATATGGGCCATACGTTCTTTATCCATTCATCTGTTGAAAGGCACCTTGTCTTTTTCTACAGTTAGGTGACTGGCCATTGCTGCTATGAACATTTGGGTACATATGGCCCTTCTTTTCACCACATCTGTATCTTTGTGGTAAATACACAGTAGTGCAATTGCAGGGTCATAAAGTACCTCTATTTTTAATTTTTAAAGAAATCTCCACACTGTTTTCCAAAGTGGCTGCACCAACTTGCATTCCCACAAACAGTGTAAGAGGGTTCCCCTTTCTCCACAGCCTCTCCAACACTTGTTGTTTCCTCTCCTGTTAATTTTGGCCATTCCGACTGTTGTAAGGTGGTATCTCAGTGTGGTTTTGATTTGAATTTCCCTGATAGCTAATGACAATAAACATTTTTTCATGTATCTGTTAGCCATTTGTATGTCTTCCATGGAGAAGTGTCCATTCATGTCTCCTGCCCATTTTTGATGTGATTGTTGTTTTTTTGGTTGCTGAGTTTGAGGAGTTCTTTATAGATCTTGGATATCAGCCCTTTGTCTGTAGTGTCATTTGCAAATATCCTCTCCCATTCTGTGGGTGCCTCTTTGTTTTGTTGACTGTTTCCTTTGCTATGCAGAAGCTTTTTAACTTGATGAAACCCCCAAAGTTCATTTTTGCTTTTGTTTCCTTTGCTTTTAGAGACATGTCTTGAAAGAAGTTGCTGTGGCTGATGTCAAAAAGGTTACTGCCTATGGTATCCTCTAGGATTTTGATAAATTCCTGTCTCACATTGAGTATTTCACCCATTTGAGTTTATCTTTGTGTGTGGTGTAAGAGAATGGAAGAGCTTCATTCTTCTATATGTAGCTCTCCTATTTTCCCAGCACCGTTTATTGAAGAGACTGTCTTTTTTCCACTGGATATTTTTTTCCTACTTTGTCGAAAATGATTTGACCATGGATTTATGTGTCCATATCTGGACTCTCTACTCTGTTCCATTGGTTTATTTGTCTGTTTTTGTACCAGTACAATACTATCTTGGTGATCACAGCTTTGTAATAAAGCTTAAAATCAGGTAACATGATGCCCCCAGCTTTGTTTTCCTTTTTCAACATTTCCTTAGCAATTCTGGGTCTTTTTTTGGCTCCATATAAATTTTAGGATTGTTTGTTCCAGCACTTTGAAAAATGTTGGTGGAATTTTTATGAGGATCAGTTGTTCTGGGCGGTATAGACATTTTAACAATGTTTATTCTTCTGGTCCATGAGCATGGAATTCTCTTCCATCTTTTTGTATCTTCTTCAATATATCTCATGAATGTTCTATAGTTCCTCAACTACAAATCCTTAACTACTTTGGTTAGGTTTATTCCAAGATATCTTATTGTTTTGGTACAATAGTAAATGGAATCAATTCTCTAATTTCCCTTTCTATATTTTCATTGTTAGTGTATAAGAATACTAGTGATTTCTGTGCATTGATTTTGTATCCTGCCATATTACTGAATTGCTCTATGAGTTCTAGTAGTTTAGGGGTGGAGTCTTTGCTTTGTTTTCATAGAAGGAACAATTCATTCTTCAGCTTTGACCTCTACTTTGATGGATGTCCAAGGAAACAATCTGAAGTCCTGTGCCAAGGTGTCTCCACACTCAAAGGGAATGAGATATACATTGGTTTGATGACCATTGAAAATCTGGTATCTTCATTCAGAGTTATAGTGATGCCCCCTGAATGCACCCAAATTCACCTAAGACAATCTCAAGAACATTCCCATATCTCTTGTGTTGATCCACTGAGGCAGGAACCAAAAAAGGAAAGTGTTTCAACAATGAGAGACCAAAAAATGACACCCATCCAAGATCTGATAATAATGTTTTCTCATTACAAACTGCAGGGCACAGAGATGGGTCTTTTCAAATTCATGTAAGATTAGTATGTAAAAATTATGACAGCTCCAGGAAATAGTAACTTGAATATCCAAGTAGGATCAGATGGTGACTTATTATTTGGAGCCATCAAAATTAATGTTCATAAAGCTGACCAAGATGGCTCCATTAGTCTTTACTACAAAGGAATCTGAATACACTTGTAGCTCAGATGGGACAGGTACCTTTAACTCTGGTCAAGGTTTACTGCTGATTTTTTTTCCAGCATGTTTTAATAAAACCTGAGCCATGACAATAGTGGTCTTACTTCATAGCAGCAATGGCTACAATCATCAAACTGTGGAAAGGGCCAAGGTGCCCTTCAACAGATGAATGGATGAAGAAGATATGGCCCATAAATACAATGAAATTTACACCTCCATCAGAAAGCATGAATACCCAACTTTTGTAGCAACATGGACAGGATTGGAGGAGATTATGCTGAGTGAAATGAGCCAAGCAGAGAAAGTCCATTCTCATATGGTTTCACTTAATTGTGGAGCATAAGGAGTGATATGGAGGACAGTAGGAGAAGGAAAGGAAATGGCAAGAAGGTAAATTGGGGAGAGAGGTGAAACATGAGAGACTTTGGACTCCTAAACAAATTGAGGGTCTTCAAGTGGAGAGGGTGAGGGAATGGGTGAGCCTGGTGGTGGGTATTGAGGGCATGCATTGCATGGATCACTGGGTGTGTGGCATAAATGATGAATCTGGTAGTTCTGGAAGTCACAAGTCTGAAATAGGTCTGTGGGCTAAAATCACTGCCTGCAGAGAAGAGTTCATTCTGGAGATCTAGGGAGAATAGATTTTCTTGCCTATTCCAGCTTTAGAGCCACATGTAACCCATGACTCATGTGCCTTCTGTTTATCTTCAAAGTCAGCAACATAGCACCTCAAAAATCTCTCTCTGATCCAAGATTTCTGCCTCCCTCTTCCACATTTGGAGGACACTTTTGATCTATTGAGCCTACCTGGATAGTCAGAATTACTTTACCCTAGTGTCAGCTGACTAGCAATGTTAATATGATTGGCAACCTTAATTTTCCCTTGCCATAACACAAGACATATCCAAAGATTCTGAAGATTAATATGTGGAAATGTTTTGGGGACATTATTCTGCCATCCCAAATGTCATTGCCAGAGGTATATTTGATGTCAACTCATGGGCTCTCCCTTTGAAGAATCAAAGATAGAATTTATTTCAGACTGTAGCATGAGAACTGAGAATTTTCTTTAAAAACCATACATGAAGAGGAACATATGATTTGTTCATTAACATCTCAGCAGAGCTACAAATCACAATATAACCCTTGAACTAAATGAAATCAATATCAACTCAAGTTTAAGGTAAATTACCATGAGGTTAGACCCCTGGAAAGCAGGCAAGTTCATGAGAATGAGGAATACAAAACTGGATTCACTTGACTTCCAATCTGTTCTCTAGGGAACAGGGTCTCAATAGGAAAAGTTTACTTTCTGTCCTGAGCAGTGACCTATGGGGAACAGAGTGCTCTGAGGTGGGAGGAACAATGGAAACAGTGTCTAATGAGCAGACATGTGGAGCTGTAAATATCTCCTCTGGGGTAGAACTTCAGTATATGAAACCTTGGGTTGGCCAGGACATGGTGCTTATTTTAGGGTTCCTAAGTCTGGCAGGGGGACCCATGCTGCATTGCTTCCTTCTGTCCTGTCTGGGAACAGAGCTTTGGTCTCCATCAGTAATCATCCAAGAGGAATTCAGACTTCCAAACGGAGACCCTCATCTTATAGACCCCATCCAGATGAGTCAGAATGCTCAGTAGGTATTTCAGGAAATGATCAGAGAGAATGGAATCTGAGAACTTTTACCTGATCACCTGAGACTAGGTAGACTCAATTATAAGTAACTTTTTTAATGTGTTTAGAAGATAAGTGTCCATTGGGCTCAGCAATACAGGCATCATTGTTGGCAATGCACGGTAGGAATGAAAGTCCAGCTGGATGAGTCAGGGGAAGGAATGAGAGACCTAAAGTGGTTCCGTTAAAATTAGAGCACATCCAAAGAGATTGAAGTTAATGAGATCAGGAAGACAGAGTCTTAGGCTTGGAGCATGTGCAGTGAATTGTTTATGATGTGGTATTTTTTAGCATATTTTGCATTTCTAGAAAGCCCGAGACCCATGCAGGTAACAATTCCCTTGCAACAGCAGTTCCTGAGACATACATTTCTCAGCATCTTCTCTCACACTGAATATTCACATGAAAAATTGCATTTAAAATGCAAATAGGAGTATATTTACTACCTTTAATTTGTAATACTTCATTATGAGGAGGCATGAAAATGATAGATTTGTGAGGTAGAAGAAAAACTCAGGCAAATCTTTTCACTGGTTATAAATCAGTCGCAGGAAGGAACTAATTGTAAGATTTTTACATATACTGACGGCTGCTGCCTGTCACTGTAGGAGAATGGGTACAGCTATCCCCACTATTGAGTGAGGATATTCACATTTGGAATTGATTGGTTGTCCTTCCCAAATTTAAACAGTGTAGAAGTCGTTAAACATCTAATCTACCTTCAGCTCAGGTCATAATCTCAGGGTCTTGGGTTTGAGCCCTGCATCAGGCAATAAGCTTTCCACATTCCCCCTGTTTGTTTTCCCTCTCTTGCTATCTCTCTGTCAATTAAATAAATAAATAAATAATCTTAAAAAATAAAAATAAATTAAAATGGATTCAAGCAGTGCCTATGTGACATTCAAAAATCTTATTTTCTGATTCCAAAGTTTTGTCTTGAAAATCATTTGGAAGAGTCTTTTATTGTTTCATCTTTAAAAAATCCCCATCTATTGCTGTACATTGTATATTTTTGGTTGTAAATTATGATTTATTCCCTTGGCACAGTTTTTCCAGAGGGATATTCAATCAGTAATATGTTTTGACATCATAAAGATACCACTAATTTATTGTTCAGATACATTGTTATTTTCCTTCTTTGTTAATTATCCGGAGCATCAGGGGATGTGGACTGGAGCTGGAATGCTGCCAGAACCAGGGAAGCTTTCTGCTCATCAGTCTCTCGGGGACCACCTGAGCTTATTAGATCTCTTCCCCCCCTTGTATCCATTTCTTTCCTTTCTGTGTTTTTGGAACTGCTTTCTCATGTTTCTTTAATTACAGGACACAACTGGTGATGGGAATTACAGAGGGCATGTGATGTGATGAGCACTGGGTGTTATAGGCAACTGATACTTCATTAAACACTAGATCTGAAACTAATGGTGTACTTAAGTTGGATAATTGAGTTTAAATTTAAAATAATACAAAATATAGAATAAATGATAATCATATTGAAATTGAGCCCATGTTTCCATGTCCACGAGAAGATTACTAACCAGATTTTAAGTACTACTTACACAGCGTTCAGAGTAAAGGTAGTCCGATGTTGACAGCTTACCCTCTACCACTTCTTTCCACATTATTGTGGCTAAAGGCAAGATAAATATGATAGTAATGTAGAGCCAGGAGGCTATATTGCACTGTGTTCATGTGTGTGCCTATGATTGTGTGTGTGTGTGTGTGTGTGTGTGTGTGTGTGTGTGTGTTGTGAGGCATAGCAGTCCTCAGGGCAATGATACCTGAGTTTATATACTCCAATATGTGAACTTTAAATGCCAGAATGTTAAAAAAAAATGGCTAGAAATAAGGAAGGGGTCCATTGCAACCCAATGCAGCCATTCTGGAAAGCTATATGGAGGGTCCTCAAAAAGTTAAATATAATTAGCCTTTGATTCTGTAATTGCAAAGTTAGATATTTATAGAAAGAATACAAAAATAATTCAAAGGGATACATGCTCCCCAGTGTTTACAGCAGCATTATCTACAAGAGCTAAACTATGGGAACAGCCCAAGTGTCCATCAACTAATAAGTAGACAAGGAGCAGGTGGTGTATTTTATATATATATATATGAATAAGAGTCATCCATAAAACAAAATTCTTGCCATTTTTACAATATAAATGGAGGTAAAGAGTATTATGTTAAGTGACATAAGTCACTCAGAGAAAGATTAAGACCATATTATTTAACTCATATGTGGAATTTAAAAAACAAAAAAAAATCAGCAAAGGAGAACAGAGAGAGAGAGAGAGAGAGAGAGAGAGAGAGAGAGAGAGAGAGGCAAACAAAGAAACAGATTCTTAACTACAGAGAACACACTGCTGGT
This sequence comes from Spilogale gracilis, assembly GCA_004023965.1. NCBI lineage: Eukaryota > Metazoa > Chordata > Mammalia > Carnivora > Mephitidae > Spilogale > Spilogale gracilis. The sequence continues at coordinate 47,753 of PITA01007539.1, read as the reverse complement.
TACCAGAGGAGAGATGTGGGATGGGGAAATAGTTGATGGGGATTGAGGGGATCACTTGTGATGAGCACCAGATGTTGTATAGATGTGATGAATCATTATATTGTACACATGAAAGTAATATTATATTTCAGGTTAACTAACTGGAATTTAAATATAAACTAAATAATGAAAAAAAGGTAGTAAATAAATAAATGAAGTCCATTTGTTGAAAATGATTATGTTATTCTTTCTTCCCTGGTAGTCATGTCCACCAGATGGAACCAGGTAATGATACATAAATTTCAGTGTTTGTTCTGGGATTATCAGAGGAACCAGAATTTCACCCCATCATATTTGGGCTTTTCCTATGTACCTGACCAGAGTATTTGGAAACCTGCTCATCATCCTCGCTGTCAACTCTGACTCCCACCTCCACACCCCCATGTACTTTTTCTTTGCCAACCTGTCCATTGCAGACATCTGTTTCACCTCCACCACCATCCCCAAGATGCTGTGGATCATCCAGGTTGAGGGAAAAACCATAACATATGCAGGCTGTATCAGCCAGATTTTTTTTTTCAGTGTGTTTGGATTCCTGGAGAATTTGCCCCTCACGATGATGGCTTATGACTGTTTTCTGGCCATCTGTCACCCTCTGCACTACACAGTCATCATGGACCCCGGGCTCTGTGGACTTCTGGTTCTGGTGTCCTGGATCATCAGTGTTCTGAATTCCTTGTTACAGAGCTTAATGTTGTTGCAGTTGTTTTTCTGTACAGGCATGGAAATACCCCATTTTTTGTGAAATCAATCAGGTAGTTGGCATTCTTGTTCTGACACCTTTCTTAATGACATGGTGATGTATTTTGTAATTGTGATTCTGGGTTGTCCTCCCATGGCTGGGGTCCTTTACTCTTACTCTAAGATGTTTCCTCCATATGTAGAATATCATCAGCTCAAGGCAAGTATAAAGCATTTTCCATCTGCACATGTCACCTCTCACCTTATTTTATTCTACAGTCCTGGAAGTGTACCTTAGCTCTGCAGCTACCCAGGGCTCCCATGCAAGTGCAGTGGCCTCAGTGATGTACACGGCAGTCATGCCCATGCTGAACCCCTTCATCTACAGCCTGAGGAACAGAGACATAACAAGGGCTTTGAGAAGAATTGTTGGGGTTCTAATGATGCATGTGCCAATGGCTCTGGGGCTGAAGAAGTGCCCATGATTGCAGGGCTCATATCCTTAGAGTGGGAACTGCCATTCACCATCAGTTGTGGAAGTAAAATCTGCTCCTTCTGCTTATTTCCTGGATTTCCATTTGTTTGAATTTAACTTCTCCATACATTCACAGAACTCACTTTATTAAGCTTCTGCTCTGTCTGATATACAGTTTTCCCTTTATCTATTTTCATAAAATTCCAGTATTTCCCCAACCTTGGTCTCAAATGCCTAGAAATTTCTATATCTTACATAGGGCAAGTTGGATTTATATATATATATATATATATATATATATATATATATATATATATATATATTTCTATTACACTATATATATAGTGTTATGTCAGTCACCATAAAATACATTAGTAGTTTTTGAACATGTTGGATTTTAAAATTTTATTTCAAATGACTTATACCATGGTAATACAATTTACCAAGTAAATTTTCCCTAGATTTTTCAAAAGAATAATTATGAGCTATATTTTTCATGTGGAAGAAACTAGGCATGGCCACTAAGCCCTTCACATAATGTATTTGTAGACAAAAATACAAAACCATAGTTTTACCTTGAGTCTGTCAGGCTTTTTTTACATATCTATCCTCATTACTCTTCCTGAGATTATGGAGTCTAACATTGTTCTTTTTTTTATAAATGTGAATCTTTTGATGCTTTTTATTGTATATCTGTTTTCAACTTTATTTTTTTATTACATTATTTTATTTTTTCAGCGTTCTAAGATTCACTGTTTATGCTCCACACCAAGTGCTCCATGCAGTGCATGCACATTGTTCTGTTTAAGTCTCAGATTACTGATAGGGATGCTCACCATAGGGAAGCCTGGGCACTCCCCTGGGCACCTACATTTGTAGACATTACCACAGACGCTTCTCTCACCAGAGCCTCTGCTGTGGCTACGCCAACCCTTGGGTTCTTACTGTGACTGCAAGACATGTCTCAGCAGCATCTGTCAGAGAACTCTAAAAAAACCAGGTTTATTACTTACAGGTCCTGGAGGGCAAAGAGGATCCCAAGACCATTCAAGGGGTGCAGAGTATAGAGAGGCACTGAGAGGGAGAGAGAGAGTGGTGCAGAGGGATATGCCTTTATTGGGGAACATGGACAGAGTGGTAAAGGATTTATGAGTTTCACATTTTGTATGACAATTTTAATATAAGTATATTTTGGGTGCTGAGGTGGAAGCAGTGTCACTCATGTGTCAGTATGGAGGTTACCCAGAGCTTTCTGAAGATGAACTTCATGACTGAGGCCACCCGAGTTCTATGGTAATTGTGTCCCACACCTAATAGTGTGTTTATTCAACCTGGATGCCTTTGAAATGGATGCCTCAGAAATCAAAAACTTAGTATCATCCACTTACTCCATAAATGGGCTCCTGTGTTTCCTAACTGGTCTCCTAATTTTATTCTGTGATGCAGCTCAGTGTCCAGAAAGACTATAGTAGCCACCAACAAACACTGACTAGTAAATCTATCTCTCCAGAGGAGTCTACATGGAAAGGCAAATTTGAATAAACACATGGACCTGATATGTTCTTAGTGTCAGGATGACAACAAATATAATGAAGGAAAATTTCAAAACACTCATTATGTTACTAAACAAAATATTCTTTTTTTTCATCTTTTCTTCTTTTACATCAGAGTTCATGCTGTGCATCTATTTATTGAAGCATAGAAGGTTGGTGTCCACAACTGAAGGGGCTTATTTATTTATTGAGTTGAAGGGTCAGTTAGAGTCTTCTATGTTTTATCACTGAATTACCTTCCTGTTTCTACTTGAAAACTTTCAATACTACTTGCTAATATGACTCTTCCTATTGTTCCACAAAATATCTCCCTTTTCTAACATTTGTCACAGTTGCTAAGGGATAGTGAATGAACAGTTACAGTATCATCCATTCAGGGCCTCCTTTCTGCTCAGAAGTCTCTTCCCCCCATATGATCAGAGGAGAGCTGAGTGCCCTGCTGGTCATGTGGTTCAGAATCACCAGTTCTTCTACAAAAAACATGCACGTCTTTCAAACCATCTCAGTGGCCTGGAACAGCCCACATATAGTCATATGTCCATAAAGTCATTGAAAAGAAACTTGAACAATAGAATGACCATGACTTCTTTTTTCATTTGTCAGAAAATATGCCATAAATAAAATGCAGCCCTCGTTTTAATTGCCTCTGATTTGTTTACTTGGATTACTGTGTCAGTCACTTAATGCTGTACAACAACCTATCCTTGGCAAATGGGATACTATTATTATGTGGGTGGCCAAGTACAAAGGTCGAGAGAGAATTCTTGAGACATTTTACAATGGAAAAGGTGCCTTTAGTTAGGACAAGGACAGGACCTATCAGCAGATAGAGGTGCACCAGAATTGTGAACAATCACTGATTCTGTACTTTTAGTTTGTGGAGGGAGTGGGTAGAGCTAATGTAAATTTCTAAGAAATTTCTGTATGTGAAATTTATAGGAACTTGGAGTTTGGGGTATTGTCAAGATAATGTTGCTTTTAGTTTTTTATAAAACATCAACATGAAGGCACCCATGAGTATCTGGAAGAATGTCACACTCTGCCTGTCTCAGGGATTTATCTGGGGCTGCATGTCATAAGGAGTTTAACTTTTAGCTACACATCTCTTAATTACTTTACAAAGAAATGGCATTGTATCTGGGAAGCATTTCTGATCTCTGCTGGGATGATCATGGGTCTGGAGCCAAGTGTGAATCTCTATGTTGTATTTCTAAGGCTCACCAATGGTGTTGTATTTGTGGTGCTCTTCTGTCTCAGCTAATTCGTGGTATTATTACTGCATTTCTATATGCTAAGTATTCTTCTATTTATGAATTAAATGAACTTGTGTGAATTATTTAAATTTCATCCCCTTGTTCCTACATCCATATGACACTTGCTTTCCTTCCCTGTTAGAAGAGCTCTCTCCCAAATATTCAATGGAGAGTCAGCTACCTGTGCTCTGCATCCTTCCCTTAGCCATGCACCATAGATATTTTGCCATTTAAATAAATCATCTTGTGGTGCATGAGGGGTAACCTGGAGGACAGTGGGAGAAGGAAAGTAAATGGGAACTAGGGTAATCCAGGGAGAGAAACGAAACAAAAGAGACTTTGGACACAGAAACAAACTGAGGGACTTGGAGGGAGGGGGGTGGAGGGATGGGAGAGCCTGGTGGTGGGTACTGGGGACACCTAAACGTGGAGCACTGGGTGTGGGGAATGGGGAATGAATCTTGGAACACTGGAAAAAAAAATTAAGTAACAATAAAAAAAACAAAAATAAATAAATAAATCATCTTAGTATAATAAACTGTATATTTAAAGATTTTATTTATTTATTTGACAGAGAGAGAGAGAGATCACAAGTAGCAGACAGGCAAGCAGAGAGAGCAGAGGAAGCAGGCTCCCTGCTGAGCAGAGAGCCTGATGTGGGCCTGGATCCCAGGATCCTGAGATCATGACCTGAGCTGAAGGCAGAGACTTAACCCACTGAACCACCCAGGCACCCAATAAACTGCATATTTAATGGGTACAATTTGATGGCTTAAAGGAGCTAAATGAAAAATGAAGAGCACACATGGCTTGGAGAATAAACATTGTTAAAATGTCTATACTGCCCAGAAAAATCTATACTTTAAATGCCATCCTGATCAAAATTCCACCAATATTTTTCAAAAAGTGCTGGAACAAACAATCCTAAAATTTATATGGAACCCAAAAAGAACCTGAATCACTAAGGAAATGTTAAAAAGAAAAACAAAGCTGGGGGGCATCACGTTGCCTGATTTCAAGCTTTATTACAAAGCTGTGATCACCAAGACAGCATAGTACTGGCGCAAAAACAGACACATCATATATGGACCCACAAATCTATGGTCAAATAATCTTCAACAAAGCAGAAAAAAATATCCAATGGAAAAAAAAATCTCTTCAATAAATGGTGCTGGGAAAATTATGCAGCTACGTATAAAAGAATGAAACTCTGTTGGACACAGAAACAAACTGAGGGACTTGGAGGGAGGGGGGTAGAGGGATGGGAGAGACTGGTGGTGGGTACTGGGGACACCTAAAGCGTGGAGCACTGGGTGTGGGGAATGGGGAATGAATCTTGGAACACTGGGAAAAAAAAAAGTAACAATAAAAAAATAAAAGATTTAAAAAAAAGAATGAAACTCAACTATTCTTTTACACCACACACAAAGATAAACTTGAAATGGATGAAAGACCTCAATGTGAGGCAGGAACCTATCAAAATCCTGAGGAGAACATAGGCAGTAACCTCTTTTACATTGGCCACAGCAACTTCTTTCAAGACACATCCCCAAAAGAAAGGAAAAAAAAGCAAAAATAAACTTTTGGGACTTCATTAAAATAAAAAGCTTCTGCACAGCAAAGGAAACAGCCAACTAACATGAAACCCATGGAATAAGAGAAGATATTCACAAATGACACTACAGACAAAGGGTTTGTATCCAAGATCTATAAAGAACTCCTCAACCTCAACGACCAAGAAAAAAGATGATCACATCAAAAAATGGGCAGGAGAGGTGAACAGACACTTCTCCACAGAAGACACACAAATGGTTAACAGACACATGAAAAAAAGTGTTCGTCATCACTAGATATCAGGGAAATTCAAATCAAAACCATATTGAGATACCAACTTACACCACTCAGAATGGCCAAAATTAACAGGACAGGAAACAACAAATGTTGGAGAGGCTGTAGAGAAAGGGGGACCCTCTTATACTGTTGATGGGAATACGAGTTGGTGCAGCTGCTTTGGAAAACAGTGTTGAGATTCCTTTAAAAATTAAAAATAGTGCTACCCTATGACCCTGCAATTGCACTACTGGGCATTTATCCCAAAGATACAGATGTAGTGAAAATAAGGACCATATGTACCCTACTGTTCATTGCAGCAATGGCCACAATTGCCAACTGGAAAGAGCCAAGATGCCCTTCAACACATGAATGGATAAAGAAGATATGGTCCATATACACAGTGGAATATTTTGCCTCCATCAGAAAGGATACCCAACTTTTGTATCAACATGGATGGGATTGGAGGAGATTATTATGAGTGAAATAAGCCAAGCAGAAATAGTAAAATACCATATGGTTTCACTTGTGGAGCATAAGGAGTAATATGGAGAACAGTAGAAGAAGGAAAGGAAATGGGAAGCAGGGTAAATTGTGGAGAGAGATGAAGCATGAGAGACTTTGTACTCAGAAACAAACTGAGGGTCTTGGAGGGGAGAGGGGATGGGTGAGCCTGTTGGTGGGTATTGAGGGCACGTATTGCATTGAGCCCTGAGTGCGGGGCATAAACAATGAATCTTGGAACACTGAAAAAATAAAATAATGTAATAAAATATAAAAAGAAAATGAGCACATAGTGCAAGTTTCCATTTGTGTCTAAGTTAAGGCTGTTGCATAAGCTTTATGTTTTCTTAGGTAATTGTTAAAAATTGAAGATCCCTCAGTCTCTCTCCTTATTTCTCAAAGCAGTGTGAAATACTAAATGTAACTTAATATGAATGTAATAAGAAAATAATGAAATGCATGGACATTAATTTTCACTCCAAAGGAAACATTCTGTGCAGTGCTTGTGAAAAGAATGAATTTTTGAATCAATATGAAATAAAAGGATACAGAAATATAGACACAAAATTATAAATTACATGAGTAACCTTCATTTTTTAATATTTTATTTTATGTTTTCAGTGTTCCAAGATTCATTGTTTATGCACCACACCCAGTGCTCTATACAATATGTGACCTCCCTAATACCACCACCAGGCTCACCTATCCCCAGACCTCCCTCCCTTCCAAAACCCTCTGCTTGTTTCTCATAGTCTCTCCTATTTCATCTCCCTCTCTGATTTACCCCAACTACAAAACTGTGGAAAAAACCAAGATGCCCTTCAACAGACGGGTGGATAAAGAAGATATGGTCCATATATACAATGAAATATTACACCTCCATCAGAAAGGATGAATACCAAATTTTGTAGCAACATGAATGGGACTGGAGGAGATTATGTCGAGTGAAGTAATCCAAGCAGAGAAAGTCAATTCTCATATGGTTTCACTTACTTGTGGAGCATAAGGATTAACATGGAAGACATTAGGAGAAGGAAAGGAAAAGTGAATTAGAGTAGCCTTCATTTTGATCATAATTTCCTTTCCCATGTCACTGCTTCAGAGGCCTCAGTGTCAGACCACACATGCCATGAGGAATTTGCTGTACCAGGGGATGGGACAGAATATCTCCAAATTGATTCAATTCTTTTTTTCTTTTTAATTGGGTCCCTTACATGTAAATTGCCCTTTTCCAAGGGAAGCTGATGAGCGAATTGGATGGCTTAAAGTCAGTTCCTCAAATACTGTTATTGACTATATCCATATTATCAACATTTGGAGTCCATTGTGATTTCCTTAGTTCCACCTGGACAATAATAAGTAATCTTTTTATCTTAATGGTAACTTATTAGCAACCCTGTAAAATCTGCTACCTTAACCCTTCTTTGCTCTAACAAATAACACATTAAAGGCCTTAGGGATTAGGATGTGGATATTTGGGAGGGCCTTCTACTGTCTAGTACAGAATCTTATCTTTATCTTTATCTTAAGTGTATTATTCTGTTCAGTTATGAAAGCAATAAACATGGAATGTACACAGCCTCAAGAATGAATTAATATACTATTTCTTCTTTATCTTAGGTGTATTATTCTGTTCTGTTGGGGACGGTGCATGATTCGCCCCTCTCGCCATGCCATGAGCCACCTGCATGGTCAATTAGATGATTTCCCTCTGCAAGGCACAGAACACTGACCCTCCCACCAAATGTGAGGAGTTTGCATGGGGCAGCCACTTATCCACCCCGCTTGTTTGCCATTCTTTGTGTGGAATGCTTGACATTTAAAAACCATGTCTGGTGTATAGCAAAATGCTTTGTTTCTACTTACCATCATTAAAAATAGCTTAATCTTAGATATCCTGCAGCTCTGTGGAGGAGTTGTCCACAGAGGAGTTGTTCACAGAGGGCTCTTAAATGGTTAAATAAAGGGCTTAATATAAGAAATAAATATAAGAAATAAAACTATACTAACAAGAACATTGCCACGCACACAAAGGATCCATAAATAAAGAGTTTTGCAACCAGTCCTGGAAAACAGGCTTGAACAAGTGCTTTTAGCCTTGCAAAATAAGTTATCTCTCTCCTTGATGCCAGACAGACTATCTTTTGGTCATTGTATTAACAATGTAGCTAAAACTTTGTACATAACTCATCTAAGCCTTTCAATTACCTTCTTGTTTGTAAGACCTGCTTAAAAAACACCATATCATTAGTCTACCCTTTATCGTCTAGGCACCAAATGTAAGAAACTGTAAAAAATGTTACTGAATAACATGTCCTTGGTTTGGTTCTGGGAGTTAACTCTGAATTGTAGATAGGTGCACCTGCAAAAACATGTTTCACTGATCAAAGCACTATGTTTCTCTAACAAAGACACTGTGTAATCAAAATCACTCTCTGTGAAAAATATTTTCCTTCATGAGAATCTTTAACTTGTTTCCTATAAATAAAGACACTGAGTGCCAGCAAGGCAGAGATGCCTGGCAGGTGATTGGAAAAGGACCTTCAGGGCTCTCTCATTTCATATCACCGACTCCATCACCACCTTCTGGAAACCCTGACTGTTGCCAGGGTTGGCTCACAGCACTGTTCAGTTATGAAAGCAATAAACATGGAATGTACACAGCCTCAAAAATGAATGAATATACTATTTCTTCAAAATGTAGTGCCATGACAATATTTGGTGAAGAATGCCTAAAGCTCCCAATACCTAGCTCTAGTGTAGGATCAGAGCTTTGTTTATCAAAGTGATCCACATACCAGTGTTACAGGACTTCCATTCCCTTAGTCCCCCACAGTCCCTGGTAACACTGCTTTGAAGAATAAAAAGGTAGACAGGAAAAAGAGTGGTAGGCAGCAAAGAAAAGATTGTTGGACAGTATAAAGCTCCAATAGAGTGAAGAGACCCAACAGGGTGGGCTCCAGAATTTCTAAGTTTCCATGAGCTCTTTTGTAGAGCTAACTTACATAATCAGGGTGTGGTGAGTCATGCCAATCAGGCCTTGGTCAGGTATCTGTCTATCTATTAGGTTATTGTCTCTATGACTAGTCTTTTATTTTTTACATTTTATTTATTTGTTTGTTTGTTTGTTTGTTTGTTTATGAGATAGATAGAGTGGGCCCATGTGTACAAGCAGGACAAGGAAAGACAGAGGGAAAGGGAGAATTTTAAGAAGGTTTAACTCCCAACACAAGACTCAATCTTAGGCCACTGAGGTCAAAACTTGAGCCAAACCAAGAGTTAGACACTTAAATGCCTGAGTCACCCAAGGACCCCCAAAAGTCTATAATTTAATCATGGCATTCCTTTCTTCTCATTGTGCCCACAATAAGCCTACATAATTAATGGAATGATATAAAATGCAGGCAACATTGATCAAGCACTTACAGTGTTCCAAGTCCTTGTAGCTTTTTTCCTTCCCCATCCCCCAGCAAGAGTAGACATTGTTTTCCTAATTTTGCAGATATAGAAGTACAGTCAACAATTTTAACTAAGCTACCCAATACCACACAATTAATAAGGAGCCCAATCAGTATTTGAACCTAGGTCCCTTTGAATCAAAAATTATATTCGTCAAAAATACCCATAATTGGAAAGGAAAAATTAAATCACTCTCTCTCAATCTTTCTGTCTCTCGCTCTCCAAATCATTTCCTTTAATGAAGCACTGTCTTAATACCAGAAGAATGTATATAGTATACACTAGAACTTGGAGTTTTTATTTTTTAGTTCTAGTTTATTTAAATTCAATTAATTAATATAAAATGTATTATTAGTTTCAGAGTTAGAGTTCAGTGATTTTTTTTTGAGATATTACTTATTTGACAGAGAGAAACACAGCTAGAGAGGGAAGACGAGCAGAGAGAATGAGAGAGGGAGAAGCAGCCTTCCTGTTCAGCAGGAAGTAGGACTTGATCCTGATCCCAGGATTCTGGGATCATGACCTGAGCTGAAGACAGACACTTAATGAAGCCTGAGCCACTCAGGTCCCCCAGAATTCAGTGATTCATCGATCTTCTTTAAAGTCAGTGCTCATTATATCACAAGCCCCTCTTAATGTTCATCAACCAGTTACCCAAACACCCAACCACTTCCCCTCCAGCAACCCTCATTTTATTTCCTATACTTAATAGTCTCTCATTGTTTGTCTCACTCTCTGATTTCATCTTGTTTTGTTTTTCCCTCCTTTCCTCTAAGCTCCTGTTCTGTTTCTTAAATTCCACATATAAGTGAGATCATATGATAACTGTCTTTCTATGATTTAGTTATTTGGCTTATAATAATACCCTCTAGCTCCGACTATGTCACTGCAAATGGCAAGAATTCATTTTTTTTGATGGCTGAGTAGTAATCCATTATATATATGTACCACATATTCTCTATCCATGCATCTATCAGTGGACATCTGGGCTCTTTCCATAGTTTGGCTATCATGACCATTGTTTCCATAAACTTTGGGGTGCAGGTGCCCCTTTGGATCACTACATTTGTACCTTTGGGGTAAGTACCTAGTAGTACAACTGTTGGGTCTTAGGGTAGCTCGATTTTCTTTCTTTTTTTTATTTTTTTTATTATATTATGTTAGTCACCATGAAGTAAGTCATTAGTTTTTGATGTGGTGTTCTAATATTCATTATTTACATATAACACCCAGGGCTCCATGCAATATATGGCCTCCTTAATACCCATCACTAGACCAACCCATCCCTCCACCACGCTGCCATATAAAACACTGTTTGTTCCTCAGAGTCCAAAGTTTCTCAGGGTCATCTCCCCTCTGATTCCCCCCCTTCACTTTTCCCTTCCTTCTTCTAGTGTCCTTCATGCACTATTAAGTTTTTATCCCAAAGACAAAGATGTAGTGAAAAGAAGGGCCATATGCACCCCAATGTTCATATAAGCAATGTCCACAATCACCAAACTGGAAGGATCCAAGATGCCCTTCAACAGATGAATAGATAAAGAAGATATGGTCCATATATGCAGTGGAATATTACTGAGCCATTAGAAAGGATGAATACCCAACCGTTTTTTTTTATCAGTGTACTCCTCATTTTTGTCATTACTTTAATTCACCAAAATGTACTTTACATATCTGTATAGGTTGATGTGTATAATTTTACTCCAATGATTTATTCAGTGGAAAAAAACCTAATGGTGCATGACTACTGGTAGGATCTAAAGCACAAGTAACTGATTTTCACTTAAGAAAAGTGGGAGATAGCACTTCAAATGAGAAAGAAAACCAAGTGTTATTATGGATGTATGAAAAATGAAATTAAATTTAAGTAATTCAATGATAAACCAATTTTTTCTGTGAATAGATTAGCCTACATGTGGAAATGTAGTAATATAAGCCCATAAATTGACTGAGACACAAGAGCACTAAGGTCACACACAGCATCATGGATGAGTCTTTGAAACACCATGTAGAGATTGACACCTGCTCCAGCCCCATGAGGACCCAGCAGAGATCAGAAATGTTCCCCAGCATATAATTCCACTTGATTTTAAATGCATTATGATATCCCATTTGACAAGGACAGCCTGTTATACAGCAATAGCTGACTGACACAATAATTCAAAGAGACATAAGGCAATTATCATGAACTACTTTTTATTTGTGGCACATGATCTGACATTAAGGAGAGGAGTTGATCATTCTGTTATTCAAGTTTTCTTCCAATGACTTTATGAGCAGTAACCAGGTGTGGACTCCCTTACAGGTAACTGGTAGTATTTGAAGGAAATGCTTGTTGTGCAAAACTGTTGACCCTGAGCCACAGGACCAGAAAGATATCCAGGTCTTGTATGAAGTGTCCTCTGATCATGCAAGTGGATGGGATTTCTGAGCAGAGAGGAGGTATGAAATGGATGATACTAATATTGTTCCTTCACCACCCCTTACTGTTTGTGAAAAATTTTAGGAAAAGGGAGTTATTTCATGGAAAATCAAGAGAGTCATATTAGCAGGTAACATTTGAATTTTCAAGTGAAAATAGGAAAGCAAATTTAAAATAAAACATAGACTAAAGCACTAAGTAATCCATCACCTCAATGAATAAATCCCCTCAACTGTGGAACCAATCATCTATGCTTCAATAAATAGATACACAGCATAAAAAATAAATATTGTGATTATTAATAAAATGGTCAGTTTGAAATGTTGCACCCTTGTAGTTCTTAATTTTTTTATTTTTTAAATTCCAGTATAATTAACATACATAATAATATTAGTTTCAGGTGTACAATATAGTGATTCAACAATTCTAGCACAACTGAGCACATTACTCAGTGCTTATAAGTGTATTCTTAATCCTCATGACCTCTTTCACCCAACACCCACCCACCTCCCCTCTGGCAACCACTGCTTTGTTCCCCATATTGAAGAGTCTAGATTTTTTGTCCCTTTTTTCATTGTTTCTTTTGTTTCCTAAAATTCACATGTGAGTGAAATTATATGGTATCAGTCTTTCTCTGCCTGACTGATATCCCTTATCATTATACTCTCTAAATCTATCCATGCTGTAAATAGCTACATTGGAATAAAAAAGTTTCTGCACAGCAAAAGAAACAATCAACAAAACAAAAAGATTAATATTGAGGGTTAAAAGATATTTTCAAGTGATATATCCAATAAGGGATTAATATCCAAGATACAGAAGGAACTTATACCAAAAAAAATAATAGTAATTCAATTAAAAATGACCAGAAACATGAGCAGACATTTCTCCAAAGAAAACATCCAGATGATCAAGAGACCCTTGAAAAGATGGTCAATGTCACTCATCAGCAGGGAAACACAAATCAAAATCACATCACATGACATAAAATCACATGAAACCTGATCAAATGGATAAATTTAACAACATAGGAAACAACAGATGTTGGCAATGATGTGGAAAAAGGGGAACCCTCTTGCACTATCAACAGGAATGCAAAGTGGTGCAGCTATTTTGAAATCAGATTGGAAGGGCTCAAAAATTGAAAAGAGAACTACCCTATGATCCAGTGATCCCATTACTGGGATTTACCCAAAGAAAATGCATCCTCATATTTGTGGTGATCTCTGACACTAAGAACATATCAGCTCAATCTATTTATTCAAAATTTCTTTTCATGTAAGCTCCACTGGAGATATGTTTGCTCATCAATGTTTGCCAGTGGCTATGGAGGGCATCCTGGACACCTAGTTGAATAGTAGAACAGAACAAGGAAACTAGTTTAATGCACAGGAGCATGTTTGCAGAGAAAGTATCTGACATTAAGCTTTTGATTTCTGAGACAATCATACTGAATAAACACATTGTCAGGTGTATGACACTATTTATTACCAGAGAAGCACTCAGGCCAACCCATCCATGAAATACTTCTTTAGAAATCCTGGTAACCTCCACACTGACACACAAGAGACTGTGCCTACCCTTTCTGAGCCACAATTTCATTCTTATGTTTTAAACTGGTCCATAAAGAGTGAACCTGAAAATCCCTAGCCACTTTGCCCATGGACCCCAGTAATGGCCCCCTTTCTGCCTATCCTTATAAGAATCTGTGATAATAAACCTGGTTTTGTTAGAATCCTATAATGGGTGATGCTTACACATGTCTTGTAATCATAGTAAGAACCCAAGGGCTGGTTCAGCCACAGCAGAGTTTCTGGTCAAGAAAGCATCTGTGGAAGTGTCCACAAGCACAAGGGTTCAAGGAAGTGGCCTGGGCTTTCCTAGCCTGAGCATCCTTATCAATAGCCTGAGACTTAAACAGAACAAGATTAGAGTCCACATTATCAAGAGGAGGAGTAAGATGTGATGTAAAAAGAGTGACAGACTCAAGGTAAAAGGTATTATCTTGTATTCTCATCTACAATAAAATTATGTGAAGGGTTCTTGGCCAAGTGTGGTTTCTTCCACATGAAGACTACAACTCATGATTATTCTTCCAGGAAATCTAGGGAAAATTTACTTGGCATGATATAAGTCATTTAAAATGGAATTATTTTGCCCCATGTAAGATACAAAAATTTCCAGGAACCTGTGATCTTTGGCTTAGGAAAAGTCTGAGGACACATGAAAATGGAGAAAGGGGAAAACTGTCTGTGTATCAGAAGCTTAATAAAGTGAGTTGTGCAAATGTATGGAGAAGCCGAATTCAAACAAATGGAAATTCCAGAAAATACATTGAAGGAGCAGGTTCCACTTTGACAGCCTGATCAAATAGCAGCTCCTGGCTCTAAGGCTGTGAGCTCTGTAATCATGGGCAATTTCTTAGCCCAAGGGTGATTGGCTCTTACATCACTGGAACCCCAATGATTCTTTTCAGAGCCCTCTTTATGTCTGTGTTCCTCAGGCTGTAGATGAAGGGGTTCAACATGGGTGTTACAACTGTGTACATCACTGAGGCCACTGAGCTTGCATGGGAGCTCTGGGTAGCAGCAGAGCTAAGGTACACTCCTAGGCCTGTACAATAAAACAAGAAGACAACTGAGAGGTGAGATGCACAGGTGGAAAATGTTTTATACTTTCCCGGAGCTGTTGAGATACTTGTATGGAGGAAACTATCTTAGAATAAGAGTAAAGGATGCCAGACAGGGGAGCAGCAGCCAGCAGCACAGTTGCAAAGTACATCATCATGTCATTAATAAACGTGGCAGAACAGGCAAGTCGGACCACCTGATTGATTTCACAGAAAAAGTGGGAGATTTCCACTTCTTCTCTACAGAAGGACAGCCACAACACCATTAAGGTTTGTAATAAGGAATTCAGGGTACTCATGATCCAGGACACCAGAACCAGCAGTGTGCAGTAGGTGGGGTTCATGATGACCATATACTGCAGGGGCTGACAGATGGCCACAAAGCGGTCATAGGCCATCACAGCCAGTAGAAAAGCATCCCAGCCTGAAAAGAGTAGGAAAAAGTATATCTGAGTGATACAACCTTCAAAGGTTATGACTTTGCTCTGAGTCTGGATGTTCTGGAGCATCTTGGGGATGGTGGTGGAAGTGAAACAGATGTCTGCAAAGGACAAGTTTGCGACGAAGAAGTACATGGGGGTGTGGAGTTGGGAGTCTGAGCTGACCGCCAGGATGAGGAGCAGGTTTCCAAACACAGTGATCAGGTACATGGAGAGGAAAAGTGCAAATATGAGGAGTTGTAGTTCTGGTTCCTCTGATAATCCCAGAAGAAGAAATTCTGAAATTCGTGTATCATTTCCTGGTTCCATATGGTGGAGAAGACTACAAGTGACCAAAAAATAACAAGACTAATTTTTCAATAGTGAACACTACAATATTGAAATTCTGCAATTTTCAGTTTGCAATCAGAAAGGTAATATCTTAGGGCACCTGGGTGTCTCAGTTGGTTAATTAATTGCCTTTATCTCAGGTCATGATCATGAAATCTCAGGATTGAGCCCTGCTTCAGGCTATCCCCACAGCAGGAAATTTGCTTCTTCTCCACCCCTTCCCCTGCTCATGCTCTCTCTCTCAAATAAATAAAATCTTACCAATATATTCAATATCCATAATTTTTGTACATAACTTGTCCCTTGCATCTCAGCTATAAATAGGAGTGCAGATCCCACATGTGGCCTTTTCTGCAAGTACTCCTATATTCTATACTTTTAATGAGAAATCCTGTTACACTTTTGAGGAGTAAACTTAATGTCTGACTAATGTCCTAGCAAAGAGTGTAGGTTTCAAGAAACAAAAGTCTGCACAGAATATCAGACTGTGAGAGGTGCTATGAATAAAAAGCCTGTAAAAATGAAGTAGTGGATGGAGGTGTTCATTTTACTCAAGTAAGCCAGCACACATTTACACAGAGAAAGGAGGAGACACAAATTTATCTAGGAGGTATTTGCCCATCAGAGGGAACAACAACTACAAAGACTCAGAGAAATGACTTGGGGTTTTTTTATTAATTTTTAAAATCTCAGCATGGTTGACATGCAATATTACATTAGTTTTGGGTGTACAACACAATAACTCCACAGTTAAATATTACATCATGCTCGCACGTGTGGAGCTGCCATCTGTCACCAAACAATACTATAACCTTATGAAGACTATATTTCCTTTATTCCCATGACTCATTAATACCTTAACTGGAAGCCATATTTTCCACTCCCCTTCACCATCCTGCCTTTCTTTTGTTTGTTTCTTGTTTAAAAATCACTACCAGGCTATTGTCACCTCCACCACAATAATTAGGCAAATGGGAATATGAGACAAGCTACTGACATCAGATTTTCTCTCCCTTAAGATATGAAAGTGCATCCAAATTCTAGTAGTAATATCTCCTGTGAGCATGTAATTATGGGTCTCCATTTCAATGTGATCATTTCATGCCCAGTATTTAAAGAAACATAAAAGATCAGTTCCAAAAACTTTGAGGAAGAAAAGGAGGGAGAAATAGCTAATAAGCTCAAGTGGCTTCTAAAGATTGTGAGGAGGAGAAAATTTCTTTGGTTCTGGCAACACTCCAACCCATTACAACACACTGATGCCCAGAATAATAAAATAGGAAAAGGAAATTTATCTGAAATAAAAAGTAAGGAGGATTTTATGTTATCTGGTCATGTGACCCATTGAACATCCCTTCATAATAATAAGCAAAAGGAAGACACTTACAATTCCCCAAAAGAAATTCATACAATAGAGCAGAAGTGGGCGATTTTAAAAGATGATTTGCTAAAAAGAAATTTTCTAAATTACATAAATTCGAAACATTGCAATCAGAAACTAGGATTTTGAATTTTGGGTCTATGCATATTTGCTATTTGAATTTGGAGTGCCAACCAAACTGTTATAAATGTTAATATCCTCTCCCAAATAATAGGGCTAGAGGTGTCTATCCTCCTCAGGTGGTTGACAGAATTGGTGAATATATGGATAGATCTTAGCATAGTTTCCACCTGCTGATAATGAGTGGTTAACACTGGTGAGAAGATTTGGCTGAGTTTTTTCTTCTCTCAGCGTCCCCATAGCATCCCCACCTCTGGAGCTCCAGTTCCACAGCCTTATTTCCATTTCTTGCCATTTCTCCACCTACCACCGGCTGGCACCCTCTAGATAATATTCTCATTTACCCAGAGAGATATTTTATATAGCATTTAAGCTAATCTCCAACACTGCACCTTAATCCATTAAGTTACTCCCCACTGGAGACTGAAGTCCAAATTCCATAACTTCCAACACTCAGCTTGCCTCCCCTGGCCCATCCACCAGCTTCCCACTCCCAATGCCTTGCCCACATTGATGTCACAAACCTGGACTTGAGTTATAGTTTCACCTGCGCCCCAGTATCTAGGCTTAGAGGTTCCATTCACCTGCTGCTTTCTGCTTGGAGTCACCCACTGATCTACCTGGGATCATTCACCTTCTCTTTACATAATCTCATCATCTCTTTCAGACTGTAAAGAGTCATCCTTTATGAATCTTTGATTTTGTTCTGTTTTTTTTTTTAACATTCCCACAGAAAAAAAAAGATGCTTCTTCTTGCAATAATTTAGATGCAAGAGTTATCACTGTAAAACTTTTATTTATTTATTATTAATTTTAAATTTTTTATTGTGCTATGTTAGTCACCATACAGTATATCATTAGTTTTGGATGTAGTGTTCCAAGATTCATTGTTTATATGTAACACCCAGTACTCCATGCCATGCATTCCTTCCTTAATACCCATCACCAGGCTAACCCATTCCCTCACCCCTGCCCCCCTAAAACCCTCAGTTTCTTTCTCAGAGTACACAGTCTCTCATGGTTCCTTGCTAGATTTTGGGTGCCCTGGGGCATGTTATACATACTCACACTTCATCTCCAGACATAGTTTGGCTGGAAAGAGTAGGAGTAAATAAATCTTCATTAAGAAATGTGTGAATCTGTGCTCAGAGAAGTTTCCAGTGATGAGAGAGAGGATAGAAACAGGGAGCTGCTAGCATAGGATTGGAGGATGTGGGAGAAGAATGTTTTCTATATTCTCAGACTGGGACCATTTGTGGGTCAGACTGTGATTTGTAAGAATAAATAGAATAGGATAAATAAGGCATAGTGGAAAACGTCAGAGTGCATTGTATGCGGTCAATGTGCATAGCAAATCATTTCATGATTCTCCTTATTGAGTCACATGGGTGTGTGTGTTTGCATGCGCACAATTGTGCTTATTTATGTCTTTGCCTGTGCATAGGCACATGTAAAAGGCATGTTTTGCTCTGGGATACAATTAAAATATTCTTATCCATGGCAACAAAAGCAAGAATAGTTTTAAAAGAAGGGTATTCCCAAGGTTTCTGTGTGTCTCAGTTGTTTAAGAATCTGCTTTCATCTCAGGTAATGATTCCAGGGTCCTGTGTTTGAAGTCCAGCTGCCTGCTCAGTGGAAGTCTTCTTGTCCCTCTTCCTCTACTCCTGTCCACCCCCCTACTAGAATAAATAAATAAAATATTTTAAACAAATAAAAAGAAAAAGGATGGCACTTCCAGCCAATGAGGGAAAAGCAGTATGAATGAAGAGCCCATTAGAAGAGTCAGGTTTTGATTTGAATTTCCCTGATAGCTAGTGATGGTGAACATTTTTTCATGTGTCTGTTGGCTATTTGTATTTCTTCTATGGAGAAGTGCCTCTTCATGTCTCCTGTCCACTTTTTTATGTGGTGATCTTTATTTTGGTTGTTGAGTTTGAGGAGTTCTTTATAGATCTTGGATATCAGCACTTTATCTGTAGTGTTATTTGCAAATATCCTCTACCATTCCGTGGCTTGCCTCTTTGTTTTGTTTTGGTGAACTTGGTAGTGGGTATTGAGGGCATGTATTACATGGAACACTGAGTGTGGGGCATAAACAATGAACCTTGGATCACTGAAAAAAATAAAAGGAAGACAAAAAAGAGAAGAAAAGAAAGTAAAGGTTGAGAAGTACACTCTCACACACACACACACACACAAACACACACACACAACAAAGGGTCAGGTTGCAGAGAGAGTGGACAGTCAGTGTGGTTGCTGAGGTTCCTCCAGATTCAGGGACTTCACATTGACTGTACTTTTATTTCTCCAATCACCTAATTACAGTATCCACATGAGGCCCTTTATCTGGTTATTATTCCATATTTATTCCTATGTATTTGACCACCCTTGTCCTCATATGGCCCAGTAACAAATGAATGAGGCTAGGCCTTCTCTCATGTTCCTTTATGGCATCTTTTCTTTTTCTTTTTTAATTTTTAAACATATTTAAGATTTATTTATTTAAGTGACCTCCACATTAAATTTGGAGATTGAACTTTGCTTTGTAATTCCTGGACTTTGAGTTTTGGTTTCCTTTTTTTTTTCTTTCAGGAAATTACATGACAAAAATACACAACCAAGGATAATGTATCCAGCAAGGATGACTTTCAGAATGGAAGGAGAAATAAAGAGCTTCCAGGACAGCCAAAATCTAAAAGATTATGCAACCACCAAGCCAGCACTACAAGAAATACTAAGAGGGTCCTATAAAAGAGAAATGAACAAAACAGTGACAAAGAATAGAAATTTACAGAGGTAATCTATAGAAACCTGAACTTCACAGGCAACATGATGTCAATACAAACATATCTATCAATAATCACTCTTAATGTGAATGGCCAAAATGCTCCAATAAAAAGGCACAGGGTTGCAGAATGGATAAAATGACAGGACCTATGCATATGCTGTTTAAAAGAGACACATAGTGAATCTAAAAACACTTCAAGATTGAAAGTGAGGGGATGGAGGACCATCTTTCATGCCAATGGACCCTAAAAGAAAGCGGGGGTAGCGATTCTCATATCAGACAAATTGGATTTTAATCTAAAGACAATAGTCAGAGACACAGAAGGACACTACATCATTCTCAAAGGGTATATACACCAAGAAGATCTAAAAATTGTAAATATTTATGCCCCCAACATGGGAGCAGCCAACTACATAAGCCAATTGTTAAGCAAAAATAAAGAATCATACTGATACAAATACATTAATTGTAGGAGGTCTTCACACACAACTCTCAGCAATGGACAGATCATATAAACAGAAAATCAACAAAGAATCAAGAGCCTTGAATGACACATTTGACCAGATGGATCTCATAGATATATCAGGACTTTCCACTCTAAAACAGCAGAATACTCATTCTTCTCAAGTGCACAAGGAAATATAGCAAGAATAGACCACATATTAGGTCACAAATCAGAGCTCAACTGATACCAGAAGATTGAGATTATTTCCTGCATGTTCTCTGACCAGAATGCTGTGAAACTGGAACTCAATCACCATAAAAAGTGCAGAAGAAAATCAAACACTTGGAAGTTAAAGACGATATTTTTCAAGAATCTTTGGATCAACCAGGAAATCAAAGTACAAAAACACTTCATGGAAAACAATGATAATGAAGATACATCAATCCAAATCCTATGGGATATGGCAAAGCAGTCCTAAGGGGGAAATTCATAGCCATCCAAGCCTCACTCAAAAAAATTGAAAAAATCCTGGAAAACACCAACTCTCATTACACCTTAAAGAACTGGAAAATCAACAAAAAATTAAACCAACCCCCCACAAGATGGGAAATAATTAGGATTACAGCAGAAATTAATGAATGAGAAACTAGAGATACAGTAGAACACATCAATGAAAATAGAAGCTGACTCTTTGAAAGAATCAATAAGATCGATAAACCATTGGCCAAACTAATCCAAAAGAAAAGGGAGAAAACCCAAATTAATACAATTATTAATGAAAGGGGAGAGATCACGACTAACACCAAGGACATAGAAGCAATCATCATAAATTACTATCAACAATTATATGCCAATAAGTTTAACAACCTAGAAGAGATGGATACATTCCTAGAAACCTATAAACTTCCAAGACTGAAAAAGGAAGACCTTGACAATCTGAATAGACCTATATCTAGTAATGAAATTGAAGCAGTGATCAAAAACCTCCCTAAAGAAAGAGTCCAGGACCAGAAGGATTACCTGGGGAATTCTATCAAGCATTCAAAGAAGAAATGACACCTACTCTCCTGAAGCTCTTTCAAAAAATAGATACGGAAGGAAAAATTCCAGACTTTTTCTATGAAGTCAGCATTACTGTAATCCCCAAACCAGACAAAGACCCCATAAAAAAGGAGAACTTCAGACCAATATCGCTGATGAATACTGATGCCAAGATTCTCAACAAGATCTTTGCTAACAGGATCCAACAATACATTAAAAAGATTATCCACCATGACAGGTGGGTTTTATCCCAGGGATGCAAGGGTAGTTCAACACTTGAAAATCAATCTGTGTGATAGAACAAATCAATAAGAGAAGAGAGAAAAACATGGTACTCTCAATTGATGTAGAAAAGGCATTTGACAAAATACAACATCCGTTCCTGATCAAAACTCTTCAAAGTATAGGGATAGAGGGAACATTTCTCAACCTCATAAAATCTATCTACAAAAGACCCACAGCGAATATCATTCTCAATGCGGAAAAACTGACAGCCTTCCCTCTGAGATCAGGAACAAGACAAGGATGTCCACTCTCACCACTACTCTTCAACATAGTGTTAGAAGTCCTAGCAACAGCAAAAAAAAAAAAGGAAGTCCTAGCAACAGCAATCAGACAGCATAAAAGGTATCCAGCTTGGCAAAGAAGAAGTCAAACTCTCTCTGTTTGCAGATGTCATGATACTCTATGTGGAAAGCCCAAAAGACTACCCCCAAACTACTATAACTCATACAATAATTTGGTAACATGGCAGGATACAAAATCAATGCAGAGAAATCAGTTGTATTCTAATACACTAACAATGAAAAAATAGAAAGGGAAATCAGAGAATCTATTCTGTTTACTATAGCACCAAAAACCATAAGATACTTTGGAATAAACCTAACCAAAGAAGTCAAGGATCTGTACTCGAGGAGCACTCATGAAAGAAATTGAAGAAGACACAAAAAGATCGAAGAGCATTCCATGCTCATGGATCGGAAAACTAAACATTGCCAAAATGTCTATACTACCCAGAGCAATCTATACTCTCAATGCCATTCTTTTCAAAATTCCACCAACATTCTTCAAAGAGGTGGAAGAAACCATCCTAAAATTTATATGGAACTGAAAATGACCCCGAATTGCTAAGGAATTGCTGAAGAAGAAAAACAAAGCTGGGGGCATCTTGTTACCTGACTTCAGGCTTTATTATAAAGCTGTTATTACCAAGACAGCATGGTACTGGCACAAAAACAGAGAAATAGACCAATGGAATAGAATAGAATGAGAGTCCAGATATGGACCCACAAATCTAAGGTCAAATCATCTTCGACAAAGCAGGAAAAATATCCAGTGGAAAAAAAGACAGTGTCTTCGATAAATGGTGCTGGGAAAATTGGATAGCTACATATAGAAGAATGAAACTAGACCATTCTCTTACACCACACAGAAAGGAAAACTCGAAATGGATGAAAGACTTCAATGTGAGGCAGGAATCCATCAAAGTCCTGGAAGACAATATAGGTAATATCCTCTTTGACATCGGCCACAGCAACTTCTTTCAAGACACGTCTCCAAAGGCAAAGGAGACAAAAGCGAAAATGAACTTTTGGGACTTCATCAAAATAAAAAGCTTCTGTACAGCAAAGGCAACAGTCAACAAAACAAAGCGGCAACCCACAGAATGGGAGAGGATATTTTCAAATGACACTACAGACAAAGGGCTGATATCCAAGACCTATAAAGAACTACTCAAACTCAACATCCAAAAAGAAGATGAACACATCAAAAAATGGGCAAGAAACATGAAGAGGCACTTCTCCATAGAAGATATACAAATGGCTAACAGACACATGAAAAAATGTTCAGCATCACTAGCTATCAGGGAAATTCAAATCAAAACCACACTGAGATACCACCTTACACCAGTCAGAATGGCCAAAATTATGAGGACAGGAAACAAGTGTTGGAGTGGCTGTGGAGAAAAGGGAACCCTCTTACACTGTTGGTGGGAATGCGAGTTGGTTCAATCACTTTGGAAAACAGTGTGGAGATTCATTAAAAATTTAAAAATAGAGCTACCATATGACACTGCAATTGCCCTACTGGGTATTTAACCCAAAGATACATATGTGAAAAGAAGGGCTATATGTACCCTAATGTTCATTGCAGCAATGGCCCCAATCACCAAACTGTGGAAAGAGGCAAGGTGTCCTTCAACAGATGAATGGATAAAGAAGATGTGGTGCCTATATACAACAGAATGTTACATCTCCTTTAGAGAAGATTAATACCCAACTTTTGTAGCAACTTGGACTGGATTGTAGGAGATTATGCTGACTGAATTAAACCAAGTAGAGAATGTCAAGTATTATATGGCTTCACTTACTTGTGGAGGATAAGGAGTAATTTGGAGGACAGTAGGAGAAGGAAAGGAAATGGGAAGTGGGGTAAATCAGGGTGGGAGATAAAACATGAGGGGATTTTGTCTCAGAAACAAACTGATGGTCTTGGAAGGGAGGGGATCGGAGTGTGGGTGAGCCTGGTGGTGGGTATTGAGGGTACATATTGCATTGAGTACTGGGTGTGGTGCAGAAACAATGGATCTTGGAACACTGAAAAAATAAAATAACGTAATAAAAAATAAAGACTAAAACAAAAAATAAAAATAAATAAATTTTAAAAAGTTCTCCTCAAACTCAACACCCCCAAAAAAGATGATCACATCACAAAATGGGCAGAAGACATGAACAGAAACTTCTCCGGTGAAGACATACAAATTGCTAACAGACACATGAAAAAAAAAGAGTTTATCATCATTAACCATTAGGAAAATTCAAATCAAAACCACATTGAGATACCACCTTACACCAGTTAGAATGGCCAAAATTAACAGGACAGGAAACAATAAGTGTTGGAAGAGGCTGAGCAGAAAGGGGAGCCCTCTTACACTGTTGGTGGGAATGCAAGTTGGTGTAGCTGCTTTGGAAAACAGTTTGGAGATTCCTTAAAAAAATAAAAATAGAGCTACCCTATGACCCTGCAATTGCACTACTGGGTATTTACCCCATAGATACATATGTAGTGAAAAGAGGGGCCATATGTGCCCCAATGTTCATAGCAGCAATATCTATAATCTCCAAATTCTGCAAAGAGCCAAGGTGCTCTTCAAAAGATGAATGGATAAAGAACATTCGGCCAGTCCGTACAGTGGAATATTATGCCTCCATTAGAAAGTAGGAATACCCAACTTTTGTATCAACATGGATGGGATTGGAGGATATTTTGCTGAGTGAAATAAGCCAAGCAGAGAGCTAATTCTCATATGGTTTCACTTACTTGAGGAGAATAAGGAGTAACATGGAAGACATTAGGAGAAGGAAAGAAAATATGAACTGGAGTAAATCAGACAGGGAGATGAAGCATGAGAGACTTTGGACTCTGAGAAACAATCTGAGGGTTTTGGAAGGGAGGAGTGTGGGGTAATGAGTGAGCCGGGTGGTGGGTATTAAAGAGGGCATGTATTGCATGGAGCACTGGATGTGGTGCATAAACAATGAATCTTGGAACACTGAAAAAGTAAACTATTTAAACAAGCAGCAATGCATACAATGAGCAGTTTATTACAATGCTCATAAAAAGCAAAATGTAAGGGGTCAGATATAACACACTGATAGATTGGACTGCTCAAAATTTATAAACTCTCACAATATCCAGGAAATACATCTGTACATACATACAAGAACTCAAGAAAAAATAGCAAACT
This sequence comes from Spilogale gracilis, assembly GCA_004023965.1. Lineage (NCBI taxonomy): Eukaryota > Metazoa > Chordata > Mammalia > Carnivora > Mephitidae > Spilogale > Spilogale gracilis. The sequence continues at coordinate 22,615 of PITA01007539.1, read as the reverse complement.
TGGCTTAAACATTTGTAATTTTCTGTTGGAAAGAATGCAATCAAATATAAGGAAAAAAAATAATTCAGCAAGAAAAACAAACAAAAACAAGAACCCTCAGCCCCCAGTATACAAAGCAAAGAACTTGCACATGCAATTTGGGATAGAGAAAGTAAATGGTTAATAATATATTATTATATTATCTTATATTATATTATATTATCTTATATTATATTATATTATATGTAATAATATAATAATATATTAACCAAAATATATTCTGTCTCCAGGTAATAAGTGAAATCTAAAGCCTTTTAGCATATGCATGTATATGCTGTAAATAAACTTTTTAAGTGAGTATCTATTGTGAGAGAGGATTCTGTGATATGTGTGTCTCAAGAACTGTAGTTGTTAGGTAGTGGCTTCCTCCATTGTTCTAGACTTCTTTACTTTTTTGTTTAAATTCAATTAATTAACAGATAGTGTATTATTAGTTTTAGAGATTGAGTTCAGTGATTCATCAGTTGCATAGAACACCCAGTGCCCATTATATCATATGCCCTCCTTGATGCCCATTACCCAGTTACCCCATCCTTCCATCCCCACCCCCCAGAAACCCTCAGTGTTCCCTGCAGTTAAGAGTTTGGGTCTGGATATTTCTAACAAATACTGAACATACTACAATATGCCCCATTAAAAAGTATATTTAAATGCCCTCACTGCACTGTACCCACCTCCATACCTAATAGTGTATTTTAATATTTCCCTTCTTGCAAATCTCCTTGAAGTGTTCACATTTTCCTGGAAAACAGTACCTCCTATTCCTTTTTTAGTCTCATCCAACTGGGCTTTTATTCCCTCTACTTAACTGTCAATAGTAATCCTTGTATTGCTAAATGCACAGACATTTCTTTGTTTAAAATATTAAGTAAATTTACTATAAATGAATGAGTTCACCATGCCAACAAACACAATGATGACTTCACTCCAGGCTAGGTTGGATAGGCTGTCAGGTGACCTTGGGTAAATTTCAGCTTTCATTCTCTTTGACCCTTTCCTGAAATGCCTGCTGAACTCTGAGACTCACCAGGATGGGGTCTTTGAGAGGAAGGTCTCCAGGTGGAGGTCCAAATTCCTCTCTGGAGGACTGATGGTGAAGACGGAAGCTCTGTTTCCAGGCAGAACAGCAAGAGGGAATGAAGCATGGGTCTTCCAGCAGAATAAGGAATCCAAATGCAAAAAGCATGTCTCCTCCAGCTCAAGATTGAACATGCCCAGGGGCTGCAGCAGAGTATATATTTACAGCTCCTCATGTTTGTTGTATCTGTTCCTATCCTTGCTCATTAACACATTTCCCATTGTTTCTCCAACCCCTGAGCACATATCCCCATGGGAACGTATCTCTGTTCCCAAGAGACAGGTTAGAACTCAGATGCATCCAATGTTTATTACTCCTTCATGAATTTTCCTGGCTTCTAGAGCTCTAACACTGAAATCCACATACTTGAGTGATTTTTTTTCCAAATCCAATACTGAAGAACTGTCTTGACTATATTCCCTATGTCTCCAAAACATTGACTTGTGGTAGGAGTACAACTCTTGATAACTCTAGAAAAATGCTCTTCCTTCTTCAACAAGAAGAGTGTGTTCCTTTGCTATAAAAACACAGGCACAACAATCCTTGAATTCATACTTTTTTTGAGAAATCAATTAAAAGTTCAGTATTCCAATATAAAAGTTGACCTTTAATCCTTTACTTATAAACCATTTTAGACCCTCTAATGCACCATGGGCTGAGCTCAGAATCTTGTATGGATTATCTCATTTATTTTGTGCAAAATCCATTATGTAAGGACCATAAAATGATGATGCTCATTCCACATTTGTAGAAAGTGACTTGAAAGGGTCAAGTGTTTGACCCAAAATTATGAAGTGGGTCATTATGAACTGATATGCCTTGACACAAATGCAACAAACAGACCAATGGTTCTCAACCAGGGATGATTTTGCCCCCAGGTGACAGTTGAAAATATCTGGAGAAATTATTGACTGTCATAGCTTGGAAAGTGCTACTACTAACTTGACATGTCTAGCGTGGCCCAGAGAGTCTGCATTAGTAACTAGATTCCAGTCATTGTTGTTTCCTGTATTGCCTGTACACAAGTTTGTGTGTTAAGGCTGTGATTCAGTGTCAGAATAGGTCCATTCTTCTCCCAGGGTCCCCCCATACTCCTCAGATCTAACCTTAGGTGGTCAGATGAGTTTATAGGTGTCTCTTTTCCTTCAGGAAAGGAAATGAGCTTGCCTATCCTCTGTTCCATTATCTGTAAACTGGAGGAATTCTATCTAAGGTTTCAGTCTAAGAATTCAGTAATATTTCAGACCTTACAGGAAATTTTGTGGAACAGAGCGAGTGTTCCATCCATGGGGACAATTGTGACCATCTAAGTTTCCCACTTCCTAAGCTCATTCTTTTTTAAAATAATTTATTTTATTTTATTTTATTTGTTCAGTGTTCCAAGATTCATTGTTTCTGCACCACATCCAGTGCTCCATGCAATACATGTCCTCCTTAATATCCACCAACAGGCTCACCCATCCCTCCACACTCCTCCTTTCCAAAATCCTCAGTTTGTTTCTCAGAGTCCAAAGTCTCTCATGCTTCATCTCCCTGTCTGATTTACCCAAATTCACATTTCCTTTCCTTCTCTTAATGTTCTCCATGTTACTCCTTATGCTACACAAGTAAGTGAAATCATATGAGAATTGACTTTCTCTGCTTGGCTTATTTCACTCAGCATAATATTCTCCAGTCCCATCCATGTTGATACAAAGTTGGGTATTCATCCTTTATGATGAAGGCATAATATTCCATTGTATATATGGACCACATCTTCTTTATCTATTTGTCTCTTGAAGGCCATCTTGGCTCTTTCCTCACGTTGGTGATTGTGGCCATTGCTGCTATGAACATTGGTGTAAATATGGCCCTTCTTTTCACTACATCTGTATCATTGGGGTAAATACCCAGTAGTGCAATTGCAGGATCATAGGGTAGCTGTAGCAATAACACAGAGGACCATAGAGGAAGGGAGAGAAATATGAAGGGAGAGAAATCAGAGAGTGAGGTGAACCATGAGAGACTATGGGCCACAGTAAACAAACTGAGGGTTTCAGAGGGGAGGGCAGTAGGGATGGGGTAACAGGATGATGGGTATTGAGAATGGCATATGTTGTGATGAGCACTGGGCATTATACATAACTAATGAATAACTGAACACTGCAACAAAAACTAATGATATATTATACAGTGGCTAACAGAGCATTAAAAAAGTATTCCATAGAGAGTAATAATGGCCAGAAGTTCAGTTGCAGAATACACCACTATGTTTTTGAGGAGGTATCAGAACAAGCAAACTTCAGTACTTGAGGAAGATCACAAAATGGTATGGGATTTTGATGCTTATGCAGAAGGACACCCTCAAAAGGGTCCAGGTCTCTAGCAGGGACCCCATGACACTGATGCACCAGGATGCCAGGGTTAGCTGCACGTTGTGCTGGGAGCTCATGATGACTGAGTAGTGCCGGGAGTGACAGCTGGCCACATAGCCGGCATAGGAAATCACAGTCAGGAGTAAATTGTTCAGGCATGCAAGAACAATGAAAAAAATATGTGGCTGAGGAATCTTTCATGTGTTATATCTTTGCTGTGAGTCTGGACGTTCAGTAGCATCTTGGGGATGGTGGTGGAGGGGAAGCAGATGTCAGCAAAGGACAGAATGGAGAGGAAGAAGCAAGTGGGCAGGTGAATGTTGGAGTCTGAGCAGATGGCCCTGATGATGACCAGGTTTATGGAAAGGAATGGCCCAAAGGGCATGAACTGAATCTCTGACTTTGCTGAAAACTCCAGGAGGAGAAATTCTGAAGCATGTGTTTGATTTCTTGATTCTTATTTTTTAATTAACATATAAGGTATTATTTGCTTCAGGGATACAAGTCTGTGAATCATCAGTCTCACACAGTTCACAGCACTCACCATAGCATGTACCATCACCAGTGTCCATAACCCAGCCACCTTATCCCTCCTCCCCTACCTCCTAGCAACCCTCAGTTTGTTTCCTGAGATTAAGAGTCTCTTATGGTTTGTCTTCCACCCAGGTCCCATCTTGTTTCACTTTTTCTCTCCCAACCCCTCAGGGACCTCCACCCTGCCTCTCATATTCCTCATATCAGAGAGCTCATATGATAATTGTCTTTCTCTAATTGACTTATTTTGCTCAGCATAATACCATCCAGTTTCATCCACATTATTGCAAATGGCAAGATTTTGTTCTTTTTCATAAATGCATAGTATTCCATTGTACACATATATACCACATCTTTTTTTTTATTATTGAAGATTTTATTTATTTATTTGACAAGGAGAAACACAGCTAGCGAGGGACCACAAGCAGGAGAAGTGAGAGAGGGAGAAGCAGACTTCCTTCCAAGCAGGAAGCCCAATGCAGGGCTTGATCTCTAGACCGTGGGATCATGACCTGAGCTGAAGGCAGACACTTAATGACCAAGCCACCCAGGTTTCCCTATATCACATTTTCTTTTTCCATTCATCTGTTGATGGACATCTAGGCTCTTTCCATAGTTTGGCTATTGTGGACATTGCTGCTGTAAACATTCAGGTGCACGTGCCCCTTCGGATCACTACATTTCTATCTTCAGGGTAAATACCAGGTAGTGCAATTGCTGGGACATAGGGTAGATATATTTTCAACTTTTTGAGGAACCTCCACAGTGTTCTCTAGAGTGGCTGTACAAGCTTGCATTACCACAAATAGTGTAGGATGGTTCCGCTTTCTCCACATCCTCACCAACACCTGTTGCTTCCTGACTTTTAGCCATTCTGACTGGTGTGAGGTGGTATCTCACTGTGGTTTTAAATTTTATTTCCTTGATGCCAAAGGATGTTGAGCACATTTTTGTGTCTGTTGGCCATTTGGATGTCTGCTTTGAAGAAATTTCTGTTCATGACTTCTGCCTATTTCTTGATTGGATTATTTATTCTTTGATTGTTGGGTTTGATAAGTTCGTTATAGATTTTGAATACTACCCCTTTATCTGATATGCCATTTACAAATATCTTCTCCCATTTTTTAGGTTGTCTTTTAGTTTGATTGACTGCTTTCTTTGCTGTGCAAAAGTTTTTGATATTGATGAAGTCCCAATAGCTCATTTTTGTCCTTGCTTCCCTAGACTTCGGCAATGTTTCTAGGAAGAAGTTGCTGAGACTGAGGTCGAAGAGGTTGCTGCCTGTGTTCTCCTCAAGGATTTTGATGGATTTCTATCTCACATTGAGGTCTTTCTCTTTCATCCATTTTGAGTCTATTTTTGTGTGTGGTGTAAGGAAAAGATCCAGTTATTCTTCTTCATGTGGCTGTCCAATTTTCCCAACACCATTTATTGAAAAGACTTTTTTCCATTGGACATTCTTTCCTGCTTTGTCAAAGATGAGTTGACCATAGAGTTGGGGGACCATTTCTGGGTTCTCTATTCTGTTCCACTGATCTATGTGTCTGTTTTTGTGCCAGTACCATACTGTCCTGATGATTACAGCTTTGAAGTCTGGAACTGTGATGCCACCATATTTGGTTTACTTTTTCAACATTCCTCTGGCTATTTGGGATCTTTTCCACATAAATTTGAGGATTATTTGTTCCATTTCTTTGAAGATAAATTGATGGTATTTTTATAGGGATTGCATTAAATGTGTAGATTGCTTTAGGTAGCATAGACATTTTCACAATATTTGTTCCTTTAATCCATGAGCATGGAATGGTTTTCCATTTCTTTGTGTCTTCCTCAATTTCTTTCATGAATACAGTTTTCTGAGTACAAATTGTCTCTTTGATTACATTTACTCCTAGGTGTCATGGTTTTGGCCTACAACTGTAAATTGAATCAACTCCTTAGTTTATCTTTCTTCTCTCTTACTGTTGGTGTATAGAAATGCAACTGATTTCTGTGCACTTATTTTGTATCCTAACACTTTATTGAATTCCTGTATAACTTCTGACAGTTCTGGAGTGGAGTCTTTTGGGGTTTCTACATAAAATATCATTTCATCTGCAAAGAGTGAGAGTTTGAGTTCCTTTTTTCCAATTCAGGTGCCTTTTATTTCTTTTTGTTGCCTGAATGCTGAAGTTAAGACTTCTAGTACTATGTTGAGTAGCAGTGGTGATAGTGGACATCCCTGCAATATTCTTGACCTTAGAGGAAAAGATCTCAGTGTTTCCCCATTGAGAATTATGTTCACTGTGGGTTTTTCCATAGATGGCTTTTATGATATTGAGGTATGTTCCCTCTATCCCTACACATTGAAGGGTTTTGATCAAGAAAGGATGTTATACTTTGTCAAGTTTTTTCAGCATCTATTGAGAATATCATGTTTCTTGTTCTTCTTTTTATTCATGTATCACATGGATTGATTTGTTGATATTTCCCAGGATAAAATCCCACTTGGTTTTGGTGAGTAATCCTTTTAATGTACTGTTGGATCCTATTGGCTAGTATTTTGGTGATAATTTTTACATCCATGTTCATCAAGAATACTGGTCTTTAATTCTCCTTTTTGATAGGGTCTTTGTCAGGTTTGGGGATCAAGGTAATGCTCTCTTCATAAAATGAGTTTGGAAGTTTTCCTTCCATTTATATTTTTTGTAACAGTTTCAAGAGAATGGGCACTAATTCTTCTTTAAATGCTTGATAGAATTTCCCCTGTAAACCTGTCTGGCCCTGGGCTCTTGTTTTTTGGGAAATTTTTGATGACTGTTTCAATCTCTGTAGTGGTTTTCCATTTCCTCCTGGCTCAGTTTTGGTAGTTTATGCCTCTGGGAATGCATTCATTTCTTCTGTGCAGCCTGCAGGCACTGGTCGGACTGCCCGGTCGCTGAAGCTGGTGAGCTGGCATCACCTCTGTCTGTTGGGCCCTTGGGGCCCAGGGTCTGGTTGTCTGTGGGCAGGAGGTCCTTCAAAACCTCGGATAGCTCTGATGCCTTAACCTTCCTCCATTTGCATCTTAGGGCACTCTGGTAGTGAAAAGTAATATTGTGTGTCAACCATACTTCAACAACTTTTAAATAAAGTATGCAGTTAGCTACATTAAAGGAGTCATGCAATATTTAGGAACACATTCTGAATGATTCCATTTTGCCTAATTCCAGAAAGTGCAAAATAAGCTTTAACTAGTTTGTTCTGTAACTTATTAAAATTTAATGCCTTGCGCTTTAGTTCTTAATTCTGAAGATGAGATGGAATAATAAAACTAATTTAACAGGCATATTGTGGGGAATAACGAATGTGTGGTCATATTTTGTAGATTCTTAAGAAAACGTTCGATGGTGAATGGAATGTATGTGTGTTTGTGTGTGTGTGTACATATTTTTTTTTCAAGTAAGCTTTGGTGCTCATATGCATACACACAGACTCATTATTTGGCAAGCTTTCACTTCACAAGCAAATTTGAGAGAAATTGGGACAGGATAATAATGAAAAGAAGATGCAACTAATGAACTGTTGAACACTGCGTCAAAACCTAATGATGTACTCTATGTTGGCTGACAACATAAAAAAGAATAAACAAAATGGATAATTGTATAAACATGAAAATTAAATTGCATAAAATTTTAGACAAAAATTTAAGATGGGACAAAAGGTATTAATGATTCAATATTTCTACCTTAGTGTCTGTAAATCAGTATGCCTCATGGTATGGGAAATTTTCTGTACCAGCTTTTGGGGTTGAACAACCCTAAAGGAACCAGATTTCTCTTTCTACTTAAAGTGGGATTTCAACTCTGAATATCTGTATCCACGAGAGTATTAATGAACAAGATCCAAGGCTTGATTAAGGGTGATTGGATATATGTCTTGATTAGATTTTGTTTAAGGTCTTAATTTTTTAATTTTAATTTTTTTCATTGTTCCAAGATTTGTTGCCCATTCCCCACACCCCGTGCTCCATGCAATAGGTGCCCTAAGTACACACCACCAGGCTCTCCCATACCCCTACCCTTCCCTACAAATCCCTCAGTTTGTTTCTGTGTCCAAAGTCTCTCTTGTTTCATTTCTCTCCCTGAATTACCCTACTTCCTATTTACTTTCCTTCTCCCACTGTCTTCTATATTATACCTTATGCACCACAAGTAAGTGAAACCATGTGATAATTGACTCTCTACTTGGCTTATTTCAGTCAGCATAATCTCTTCCATTATGGTCCATGTTGCCACAAAAGGTGGATATTCAGCCTTTCTGATGGAGGCGTAGTGTGCTATTGTATATATGTACCACATCTTCTTTATCCACTCATCTGTTGATGGGCACCTTGGCTCTTTCCACAGTTTGGCGATTGTGGCCATCGCTGCAATGAACATTGGGGTAGATATGGCTCTTCTTTTCACTACATCTGTATCTAAGGGGTAAATGCCCAGTAGTGCAATTGCAGGGTCATAGGGTAGCTCTATTTTTAATTTTTCAAGGAATCTCCACACTGTTTTCCAAAGCGACTGCACTAGCTTGCATTCCGAACATTGTAAGAGAGTTACCCTTCCTCTGCAGCCTCTCCAACACTTGTTGTTTCCTGTCCTCTTAATTTTGGCCATTTTGACTGGTGTAAGGTGGTATCTCAGTGTGGTTTTGATTTGAATTTCCCTGATAGCCAGTGACACTGAACATTTTTTCATGTGTCTGTTAGCCATTTGTATATCTTCTATGGAGAAGTGCCTCTTCATGCCTCTTGCCCATTTTTTGATGTGTTCATCTTCTTTTTGGATGTTGTTTATAGGTCTTTATAGGTCTTGGATATCAGCCCTTTGTCTGTAGTGTCATTTGAAAATATCCTCTCCCATTCTGTGGGCTGCCTCTTTGTTTTGTTGACTGTTTCCTTTGCTGTGCAGAAGTTTTTATTTTGAAGAGGTCCCAGAAGTTCACTTTTGTCTCCTTTGCCTTTGGAGACATGTCTTGAAAGAAGGTGCTGTGGCCGATGTCAAAGAGGTTACCGCCTATGTTCTTTTCCAGGATTTGGTGGATTCCTGCCTCACGTTGGGGTTTCATCCATTTCGAGTTTATCTTTGTGTGTGGTGTAAGAGAATGGTCTAGTTTCATTATTCTATATGTAGCTATCCAATTTTCCTAGCACCATTTATTGAAGAGACTGTCTTTTTTCACTGGATATTTTTTTCCTTCTTTGTCAAAGGTGATTTGACCTTAGATTTGTCTGGACGCGGTACTCTGTTCCATTGGTCTATTTCTCTGTTTTTGTGCCAATATGATGCTGTCTTGGTAATCACAGCTTTATAATAAAGCGTGAAGTCAAGTAACAAGATTCCCCCAGCTTTTCTTTTTCTTCCTCAGCAATTCCTTAGTGATTCAGGGTCATTTTTGGTTCCATATAAATTTTAGGGTTGTTAGTTCAATGCTTTGAAGAATGTTGGTGGAATTTTGATCAGAATGGCATTGACAGTATAGATTTCTCTGGGAAGTATCAATATTTTGACAATGTTTGTTCTTCTGATCCATGAGCATGGAATGCTCTTCTACCTTTTTGTGTCTTCTTCAATTTCTTTCATGAGTGTTCTGTAGTTCCTCGAGTACAGATCCTTGACTTCTTTGGTTAGGTTTATTCCTAAGTATCTTATGGTTTTTGGTGCTACAGTAAACAGAATCGATTGTCTGATTCCCCTTTCTATTTTTTCATTGTTAGTGTATAAGAATACAACTGATTTCTCTGCATTGATTTTGTATCCTGCCATGTTACCAAATAATTGTATGAGTTCTAGTAGTTTGGGGGTAGAGTCTTTTGGGCTTTCCACATAGAGTATCGTGTCATCTGCAAAGAGAGAGACTTTGACTTTGTCTTTGTCAAGCTGAATACCTTTTATTTCTTTCTGTTGTCTGATTGCTCTTGCTAGAAATTCTAACACTATGTTGAAGAGTAGTGCTGAGAGTGGGCATCCTTGTCTTGTTCCTGATCTCAGAGGGAAGGCTGTCAATTTTTCCCCCTTGAGAATGATATTCTTTGTGGGTTTTTCAAAGATTTTATGAAGTTGAGAAATGCTCCCTCTATCCCTATACTTTGAATAGTTTTGATCAGGAACGGATGTTGTATTTTGTCAATTGCCTTTTCTGCATCAATTGAGAGTACCATGTGGTTCTTATCTCTTCACTTATTGATTTGTCCTATCACCTAGATTGATTTGTGAGTGTTGAACTACCCTTCTATCCCTGGGATAAATCCCACCTGTCATGGTGGATAATTTTTTTAAAGTATTGTTGGATCCTGTTAGCAAGGATCTTGTTGAGAATCTTGGCATCAGTATTCATCAGCGATATTGGTCTGAAGTTCTCCTTTTTTATGGGGTCTTTGTCTTGTTTGGGGATTACAGTAATGCTGACTTCATAGAAAGAGTCTGGAAGTTTTCCTTCCATTTCTATTTTTTGAAAGAGCTTCAGGAGAATAGGTGTTATTTCTTATTTGAATGCTTGGTAGAATTCCCCAGGGAATCATCTGGTCCTGGACTCTTGTTTTTTGGGGAGGTTTTTTTATCAGTGCTTCAATCTCATTACTAGATATAGGTCCATTCAAATTGTCAAAGTCTTCCTTTTTCAGTCTTGGAAGTTTATAGGTTTCTAGGAATGTATCCATCTCTTCTAGGTTGTTAAACTTATTGGCATATAATTATTGATAATAATTTCTGGTGATTGTTTCTATTTCCTTGGTGTTAGTCGTGATCTCTCCCCTTTCATTCATAATTGTATTAATTTGGATCTTCTCCCTTTTCTTTTGGATTTCTTTGACCAATGGTTTATCAATCTTATTGATTCTTTCAAAGAACCTGGTTCTAGTTTCATTGATATGTTCTCCTATATCTCTGGTTTCTGATTCATTCACCTCTGCTCTAATCCTAATTATTTCCTGTCTTGTGTGAGGTGTTGGTTTAATTTTTGGTTGATATTCCCGTTCTTTAAGGTGTAATGAGAGTTGATATATTTGGGATTTTTCAATTTTTTTGAGTGAGGCTTGGATGGCTATGAATTTCCCCCTTAAGACTGTTTTTCTGTATCCCATAGATTTTGTATTGATGTATCTTCATTCTCATTGGTTTCCATGAAGTGTTTTTGTTCTTCTTTTATTTCCTGGTTGATCCACAGGTTCTTGAGTAAGATCGTCTTTAGCTTCCAAGTGTTTCATTTCCATCTGCACTTTTTATGGTGGTGAGTTCCAGTTTCACAGCATTGTGGTCTGAGAACATGCAGTGAATAATCTCAGTCTTCTGGTATCGGCTGAGCTCTGATTTGTGACCTAGTATGTGGTCCATTCTGGAGAAAGTTCCATGTGTGCTTGAGAAGAATAAATATTCTGTTGTTTTAGGGTGAAATGTTCTGAATATATCTATGAGATCCATCTGGTCCAATGTGTCATTCAAGGCTCTTGTTTCTTTGTTGATTTTATGTTTAGATGATCTGTCCATTGCTGAGAGTGGTGTGTGAAGATCTTCTACAATTAATGTATTTGTATCAATATGATTCTTTATTTTGCTTAACAGTTGGCTTATGTAGTTGGCTGCTCCCATGTTGGGGGCATAAATATTTACAATTGTTAGATTTTCTTGGTGTATATACCCTTTGAGAATGATGTAGTGTCCTTCTGTGTCTCTGACTACAGTCTATAGACTAAAATCCAGTTTGTCTGATATGATAATCACTACCCCAGCTTTCTTTTGGCGTCCATTGACATGAAAGATGGTCCTCTATCCCCTCAATTTCAATCTGCAAGTGTCTTTAGATTCATGATGTGTCTCTTGTAAACAGCATATGGATGGGTCCTGTCATTTTATCCAGTCTGTAACCCTGTGCCTTTTTATTGGAGCATTTAGGGCATTAACATTGAGAGTGATTATTGATAGATATGTTTGTATTGACATCATGTTGCTTGTGAAGTTCGTGTGTCTATAGATTACCTCTGTAAATTTCTATTCTGTGTCACTCTTGTGTTTTTTTCTTTTATAGAACCCCTCTTAGTATTTCTTGTAGTGCTGACTTGGTGGTTGCATAATTTTTTAGACTTTGGCTCTCCTGGAAGCTCTTTATTTCTCCTTCCATTCTGAAAGTCAACCTTGCTGGGTACATTATCCTTGGTTGCATATTTTTGTCCTGTAATTTCCTGAATATGTCTTGCCAGCCCTTTCTGGCTTGCCAGGTTTCTGTGGAAAGGTCTGAAGGTATTCTTATGGTCCTCCCTCTATAGGTAAGGGATTGCTTTCCCCTAGCTGCCCTTAATACATATTCTTTGTTTTTATGATTCACAAATTTCACAATTATGTGCCTGGAAGTTTTTCTGTCCTCATTGATCTTGGGGGCTGTCCTCTCTGCCTCTAGGACATGAACATTTGTTTCATTACCCAGATTTGGGAAATTTTCATCCACGATTTGTTCAACAATATATTCTAGGCTTCTCTCTCTCTCAACTCCTTTGGGGATTCCAATAATTCTTATATTGGAGCGTTTCATGGCATCATCTATTTCCCTTATTCTGTTTTCATGGGATTTTAGCTGTTTGCTCCAAGACTTCTCTTGCTCCTCCTTCTTAATCTATCTGTCTTCTAAATCACTGATACGATCTTCAGCTTCACCTACTCTAGCTGTTAGCATATTTAAATTAGATTGCATCTCATTAATAGCCTTTCTATCCTCTGCTTTCACTTCTGTTATTAGGGCTTCCATTTTGAGACTAATGGTCTTTTCCAAACTAGCCATTGCTTAGATGATTGCTGCCCTGAATTCCATTTCTGTCATATTGTTTATTTTCATTTCCAGTTATTCTGTGACTGGGGTTGCAGCCTCAGGCTTCTTCTTCTGCTGGTTGTTCCTCCTCCAAGTCATTGTGGCAGGGAGTGGTTGAGGGGGTGCATACCTAAATATATCAGCCACCATCCAAGTGAATTTGTCGCTGGAAGGTTTTGTAGCAATCAGAATTCACCCTTGAAAAGCAAGAAGAAAGAAAAAATAGAAAGGGAGAAAGGAAGCAAGAAAGAAACCCCTGCCAGAGTGGGGCCCAGTGGTAGGATTTATATGGAACAAAACTACTACAGGGTAAAGAAAAAGGCTATCCAGAGTAAATGAAGAGATCAAAAAATGAAGCCCAACCTGAATGACCCCCAGGACCAGTATTTATATTATACAAAAGCGAAAACATTACACAGAAACACTGACAAACTAGAGTGGGAAGGTGAGGGCAGACACTCCTTTTGGGCAAGGGAAGTGTTTCAGATCCTCCTGAGTTTTTCTTGTTATTTTTGTTGGAGGAGCCCACTTTCTAAAGATATAGGGAGGTTAGAACTGGTTTTATATAGTGGTAATATTGAATAGGGATGTGTGATTACCTTGAAGCTTATAACTATATGTATATGTAAAAGAAAAAATAAAGGAAAGAAGAGAGAAGAATGGGAAAAAACAGATAAAACAAACAAGAGGCAACAACAACAACAACAGAAAATTCAGGAATGTGTTTGAAAAAATTTCAAGATAAAAAATTGTTATGGAGTTTTGTATTGAGTATCATGTTGTGATAAAAAGTGGGTTAAAAATTAGAAGAACTAAAACCATGAGAATTAATTTTTAAGTTTAAAGTGGAAACTTTAAAAGTAAAAATAGAAAAAAGTTAAAAAGCAAGTAAGGTGAAAAACTGTATCAATAAAGTGTACAGGTTTTGGGGCAGTACCAGAAGTTTAATAAATTGCCTTTCCCTTCGATGTTGGGCTTTTACAGTTTGGGTGTTTTCCTCTTGTGCTTCTGGCTGCTTTCTGTGGGCGGGGCGTGCCTCGCAGTTTTCAGTCCCTTCTACCTGGGCTGCATCTCTCCACCCCCTTCCTAAGGACTGGAGTCCATTGTATCCAGCTTGTCAGGGTTCAGTTCTCTGGGGGGGGGGAGTGTTCTTTTAGGCCTTTTTCAGCTGTTGAAGAAGTCAGGTTGGAGCAAGATGTCTGCGCCCAGACCTCCTTCCCAGAGAAAGCCCCTAATTAGTAACCCTCTAGACGATGGGGGGAGGCCACACAGCCTCCCCCTTGACCACCTGTCACAGCCGGGCGGGTGCAGATGCTGCTTTGATTTCTGTCCAAAGCCCCCACTTGTCATTTTACTCCTGCACCATGAAACTGCAATTGATTTTGGGTTGCGGGACCTTGTCTCTTCCCAGGGAGTCTGTGTGACCCCCAGGCAGGAGGGAGGAGGTCCCGCGGCTCTGCACATCACATGCAAGTTTGCAAAATCGCCTTCCCTGGGGGGTCCGTGCCTGGCCCACAGGGTGGAGAGAAGCAGGAGAGAAATGCAGCAGAGGAAAGAAAAAAAAAAGCAGTGGAAAAATAGACTTCGTTCTGCTGGTTCCACCGAGTTCCCTCGGGGCGCACTGAGCACTGTTTCTCTCTGCAGATCCCCGTTTCCCTGGCTGCAGAGGTGGAAAAATAGCCTCTGTGTCACCGGCTCTCGGCTCTCCTGCGTTCCCAGCTCTGTTTTGTTCCCTTGCTCGGCGCCAGAGCACACTTTCTCTCCTCAGATCTGTAACCCCAATTCCCTGGCTGCCCCTCAGGCACTCCATTTCTGTTTGCTTTGAATCAGATCATAATCTGCTGTTGTTCCCCAAACACAGAGCACTCTCATGCTGGGGTATTGCCTTTCAATGGGTTGCCTCTATGGGCTTCCTCCCCCACGCCCCTTGTCTCTGGGGGTAACCCTCCAATCTCTCTCACCTCTCTCTACCTCTTTGCCAATGGTTCTTGTCCACCGTGGTGATCCAGAAGTGCAAAATATCACATTTCAGGCTGATTTCATGGGTAGTTACAGTGTTCCTGTAGTGTTTTTTGCAGGAATTGAGCTCACTTCAGGGGACTCCCCAAAATGCGGTCACCTGGCCTCTCACCATCTTTCCTCCTCCTTGATTAGATTTTTATTGTGGTTGCAACCCATTACCATGCTACTGCCTTAAAGCATATCAATTTATTTTCTGACACATCTGGAATTCAGAAGTCTGAAATAGGTCTCCCTGGGATAAAGTCACTGTCTGCATAGAAAAGTTCATTCTAGAAGTTTGGCGAGGTTATGTTTTCTTTCCTATCCCAGATTTAGAACCACCTGTACTCCCTGGTTCATGTGTCCTCCCTTTACCTTGAAAGCCAGCAATAGGGCATCTAGAAATCTTTCTCTGACTCCAAGATTTCTGCCTCCTCCTTCCACATTTGGAGGACACTTCGGATCTATTAAGCCCACCTGGATAATCAGAATAACTCTATACTCAAGTCAGCTGACTAGCAATGTTAATACCACTTGCAACTTTAATTATCCCTTGCTGTGACACAAGACAAATCCAAAAATTCTGTAGATTAAGATGTGGAAATATTTCGGGGCATTCTACTTCTAAAAGTCTTTTTTAGAGGTATTTAGATGTCAACTCAGGAGACCTCACTTTGAAGAATCAGACACCAAATTTATTGCAGACTCTAGGGTGAGTACTAAGACTTTTCATTCAAAACCACACATGAGGGGCACCTGAGTGGCTCAGTTGTTAAGCTTCTGCCATCAGCTCAGGTCGTGATCCTGGCATCCCAGAATCAAGCCAAGCATCGGGTTCCCTGCTTAGCAGGAAGCCCTCTTCTCCCTCTCTCACTCACCCCGCTTGTGTTCCCTCTCTAAATGTGCTTCTCTCTGTCAGATAAATAAATTAAATCCCTTTTTAAAATTTAAAAACACACATGAAGAGGAACACATGGTTAATTTATTAACATCACCCCAAAGCTAAAATGGTAAAGTGAACCATTAACTAAATAAATTCAATATCATCTCAAGGTTAAAGGAAAGTGCAAGGAGGTTAGGTCTCTGGAAGGCAGGCAAGTTCATGAGAATTAGGAACATAAAACTAGATTCACCTGACTTCTAATCCAGTCTCTTGGGAATAGCGTCAGCAGGAAATTTTTCCTTTATGTCCATACCAGTGGCCTACTGGGAATGAAGTGCTCAGAGGTGGGATTAACAATGAAAATAGTAATTAATGAGCAGACACTGGGTGCTATAAATATTTCCCCTGCCTCTGAACTTCAGTAAGTGAAACCTTGGACTCACCAGGACATGGTTGTTGCTTTTGGGTTCCTAAGTAAGTACAGGCTGCAGGACCCATGCTTCACTCCTTCCTACTGTCCTGCCTGGAAACAGAGTTTTGGTCTCCAGCATCAATCATTCAGGGAGAAATTGGGACCTTGGCATGAAGATTTTCCTCTTATAGACCCCATCCATGTGAGTCTGATAGCTTAGCAGGTATTTCATGAATCAACATGGATGGAACTGGAGGGGATTATGCTAAGTGAAATAAGTTAAGCAGAGAAAGACAGTTATGATACAGTTTCACTTGTGTCAAATATAAGGAATAGCACAGTGGACATTAGGGGAAGAGGGGAAGAATGGAAGGGGTGAAAATCAGAGGCAGAGACAAACCATGAGCAACTATGGACTCTGAAAAACAATCTGAGGGTTTCAGAGGGGAGGGAATTGGGAATGTGTTAGCCCAGTGATGGATATTAAGGAGAGCATGAGTTGTAATGAGTACCAGGTGTATATGCAAATAATGAATCATTGAATACTATATCAAAAACTAATGCTGTACTGCATGGCACTAACATAACATAATAAAAATATTTAAAAATAAATAAAGAGGGCTAACACACACACACACACACACACACACACACACACACACACACCACTGCCAATTCTAATATTAAGGAGCTTTTCCCCCTATGGTTTCTTCTAGGAGTTACATGGCTTAGTCTTACATTTAAGTATTTACTCCCTTTCTGAGTTAATTTTTGTGAGTGGTGTAAGATAATGTTCTGATTTCATTCTTGTGCACATTAATATGATTTACCAACATTTATTAGAGAGATTATCTTTTCAAAAAAATCAGAGAGCAGGGAACCTGAGAACATTTTCTGAGATCACTTGAAAGTAGGTAGACTCATTACAATTAATTTCTGTAATGTGTTCAAAAGTGTCCATTGGACTCAGCAGTACAGACATTATTGTTGACAATACATGATGGGAATAGCAGTCTAGTTGGATACGATGGGGGAAGGAAATGGTGGACATAAAGTGGTTCCAGTGAAATTAGAACATATCCACAGAGTCTGCAGCTAAGGGGAGTAGGAAAACAGAGTATGTGCCTTGGAGGTGTGTTTGGTGAACTGTTTAAGATGCAATATGTGGTGGTTTTTAGTGTGTTCTGTCTTTATAGAAAGGCCCAGACCCAGGCAGGTAGCTATTCAACTTGCAACAGCAGTTCTTAATACATACATTTCTCAGCATCTTCTCTAACACTAAGTATTCATATAAAAATTGTATTTCATATGCAAAAAGAGTTATGCTAACTAGCTTTACATTGTAATAGTAAATTACTAAGAGGTGTGGAAACTATGGAGACATTAGTGAGGCTGAAGAGAAAACTTAGCCAGATCTGTTCACTGGTTATAATCACTCATTTACTCACAAGAAGTGTCTGTATTGTAAGTTTTTATTTATACTAACACTATCTGCCACTCTCATAGGATGGGTACTGCTATTCCACCTACCTGACTAAAGAGATACATATTTGGAATGGATTGGTTGTGTCTCCAAAGTTCAAACACTTATATGAGGTAGATCTGATGTTCAAAACCTGGTTTTCTGATTCCAAAAGTTTTGCATTTAAAATAACTGGAAAGTGGGGCGCCTGGGTGGCTCAGTTGGTCAAGCGACTGCCTTTGGCTCAGGTCATGATCCTGGAGAACCCAGATCGAGTCCCACATCGGGCTCCCTGCTCGTCGGGAAGCCTGCTTCTCCCTCTCTCACTCCCCCTGCTTGTGTTCCCTCTCTGTGTTTCTCTCTGTCAAATAAATAAAAAATCTTAAAAAAAAAACAATTGGAAAGTGATTCATTATTTCATCTTTAAAAATCCCCTTCTATTGTCATACATTGTATATTTTCTATTGTAAATTGCAGGTTTATTCCCTTTGGATAAACTGTTTGTGTCCTGCCTTGTTAATTATCCTAGGCATCTAGGTATTTGGACTGGGGCTGGAATGCTGCCAGAACCAGGGAATATTTCTGCTCCTCACAGTCTCTCAGGGACTCCCTGGCTTATTAGATCTCCTTTACCCCTTGCATCCATTTCTTTCCTCTCTGTGTTTCTGGAACTGCTTTCTTATGTTTCATTAAATACAGAACACAAGATGACCATATTAAAATGAAGCCCATGTTTCCATGTCCTTGGGAGGGTTACTAACTAGAATTTATGTATGATCTACACATTCCTCAGGGTAAAGGTAATCTGATATTGACAGCTTGACTTGTACATTTTCTTTCAACTTTATTGTGGCTGGAATGAGAAAGCATGTTAGTAATGTAGTGCTAAGAGGTCTTAGTGCACTGTGTGTGTGTGTGTGGTGTGCATGTGTATGTGTGCATGTGTGGTGTGAGGCATGAACAGTCCTCAGGGCAAGAGTACCAAAGTACGTATACTCCAATATGTGACCCTTACATGCAGAATGTTAACCAACAGATGGAAATAAGGGAGATATCTATCTCTGTGCACAGAATACCTTGGAACACAATTAGTAAGATGCAAAGAACACCATGTGAAGGAAGGGTCCCTGTGTCTTGAGGTCCCATCAGTGGAAGGAAACCCACCTCTGCCCTCAAAATTTTCTGCCACCACCTCTCATCTCTCTCCCTCTTGCTCATTCCCTCACCATACTGACTGCATTTTGAGAGCTACATATCTGAAGTAAGTTGTCATCGCCAGAGGAGCCAGCCTCGGCAGAGATGGTGGGTCCCGAACCGTGGGATGTCTGGCGGGCAAAATAATAATGACTCGGACATGGAAATCTAATGCAAGCTGACAGACCCGAGGTCAGTCAGGAGAGACCTATGAAGCAGGCTCAGCCTCACGCTCTGGCTTTTTAGCATTGGCTCTCTAGCTCTAGCTCTCTAGCTCCAGCTTTGGCCCTCTTGCTCTACTTCTCTCTCCTCTTCTGTCTCTCTTACTCTGCTTCTCTTTCCGCTGCTTTCTTTGCTTCTCTGTTTCTGTCTCTCTTTGCAGGCTCTCTCTGTTTCTTGCTGCACTCCTCAAAGGCTCTCTTGCTGCTTCCTCGCAGGCCCTCTGCCTTTTTCTCTCTGTCTCTCAGTCTCTCTGCAGGCTCTCAGTCTCTCTCTGTCTCACGGCTTTGCCTGTCTCTTGACTGTCAAGGGTCCCAGTCTTTTATTATTCCCACGTGAGGAAGTTGGGTGGTGCAGTTAAATCTTTAACTGTTTTTGCACCCACCCTAGAGACAGGATTAGTATTGTTACTGCAGGGTACAGAGTGATTGCTTAAACTCACAGAAGTTGAGACCATTGTGGCAGAGGGATCAAGAAATACAGATAAGAGATACAGAGATATGATTACCAGGAGGAGGATTAAATGTGGGAGGAGGATTAAATGGAACTATGTCTTGAATAAGCACACCAAGGACAGACATATTGCCCTGACCCACAGGGTAAGTGGCTTTTCAGATTCTAGGCAGGGAAAGCCCCTCTGGGCTTTCATTCACATTCACAAGTACCTCCACCAGAATTTCTGGTGGCTTGGGCATGGAGGGAAGGGCGGATCATACACCATCCCCGACAGTAAGTGCCTTCTGCAGGGCATTTGCTCTGTTTTCCTTGCAGGGCACACACCTCCCCCAGATATTATCTTGCCTCCTCCTTTATCGTTCTCCAAGCATCTGTTAAAATGTCACTTTTTTGCAGGTCCTCCTGAACTATTAAAACTTAGCACCCTCCCCATTCACTCCTTTATGCTGAGTTTTTTTTCCCTGCATGGCACCTGTTGCAATCTGACATGGTGTAAGATATATGTATATGTATATTCCAATATGTATCATGATATATATATCTATCTATATCTATATCTATATCATCTATATCTATATCTTAGATTCTATGGACTTTTTTTCTCCAAGCATTTATTTAAAATCCAGTAAGTTAACATACAGAAAAATATTTGTTTTAGATGTAGAATTTAGTGATTCAACACTTAAATACAACATCAGGTGCTCATCACCACAAGTGCCTTCCTTCATCCGCATCATTATTTTCATGCTTTTCCCCACCAATCTCCATCCAGCAACCATCAGTTTGTTCTCTATATATAAGAGTTTGTTTCTTGCTTTGCCTCTATATTTTTTTCTCCCCACATAGGTGAAATCATGATATTTGTCTTTCTGTGACTGACTTACATCACTTAGAATA
Organism: Spilogale gracilis; assembly: GCA_004023965.1. Classification (NCBI taxonomy): domain Eukaryota; kingdom Metazoa; phylum Chordata; class Mammalia; order Carnivora; family Mephitidae; genus Spilogale; species Spilogale gracilis. The sequence continues at coordinate 2,278 of PITA01007539.1, read as the reverse complement.
ACACACACTGGCACCATCCACATAATTGGCAATATTCCATTCCTTTTTATTGTTTAGTAATATTCCATTATATTATATTATATTATCATATATGTGATATTGCATATATAGATATAAATAGATATATAGATATAGATAGATAGATATAGATAGATATATAGATAGATGATGATATAGATATAGATATATAGATATAGATATATCACACAACTTCTTTATCTACTCATTACATAATGAACATTTGGGATATCTCCATAGTCTGTCTATTGAGAAAATGCTGCCATAAATTTTGGGGTACATGTATCCTTTTGAATCAGTATTTTTGTATCCTTGGGTAAGTAGTACAATATATGGAATGCGTGAAGATATTCACAAATGACACATCTGATAAAGGGTTAGCATTCAAAATTTATAAAGAACTTACCAAACTCAAAACCCAAAAAACAAATAATCCATTTGAGAAATGGGCAGAAGACATAAATAGACACTTTTCTGAAGAAGACATACAGACAATTAATACACACATGGAAAGATGCTCAACATTACTTATCATCAGGAAAATACAAATCAAAACTACAGTTAGCACCTCACACAGGTCAGAATGGCTAAAATTAACAACACAGGAAACAAGAGGTGTTGTCAAGGATGCAGAGAAAGGGGAACCCTCATGGAGTGTTTGTTGGAATGCAAACTGGTGCAGGTGCTCTGGAAAACAGTAGGGAGGTTCCTCAAGAAGTTAAAAATAGAATGACCCTACAACCCAGCAATTGCTCTCCTTTGTATTTATCCAGAAAATACAAGAATTATAATTCAAAAGAACATCAACTCCAAGGTTTATAGCAACAGCAGTATATGCAATGGCCAAACTGTGCAAACAACTCAAGTGTCTATAGACTGATTAATGGTTAAAGGAGAATATGATATCCATTCAATGCAATATCATACAGCCATCAAACAAATGAAATCTTGCCATTTATAAAAACATGGAACTAAGGAATATTGTGCTAAGTGATATAAGTTGGTTAGAGAAACACAAATACCATATGATTTCACATATGTGTGGGAATTAAGGCACGAACCATTAAAATGGAATAAAATTAATTAATTTTTTAAAAAGAAACAAATCGAAGGAACCTAGGGGGGAGGGAAGAGAGGAAGAGACAAACCGAAAACAGATACTTCATTACACAGAACAAATTAGCAGTTACTAGGAGGGAGGAGGTGAGGTGAAGGGTGAAAGGGATGATGAAGATGAAGGTGTGCACTTGCTTTGATGTGAACTCATTGCTGTATGGAAGTGCTGTATCACTATATTGTGACCAGAAACTAATATTAAACTGTAGGAAAATTGAAAGGGAAGAAATCAGTGAGAGAAACAAACCATGAGTGATTCTGGACTCTGAGAAACAAACTGAGGGTTTCAGAAGAGAGAGGAGTGTGGGGGGTGTGTTAGCTGGGTGATGGGTATTAAGAAGGGCATGTGTTGTGATGAGCACTGGGTGCTATATGCAACTAATGAATCATTAAACACTACATCAAAAACTAATGATAGATGGGAGAGCCTGGTGGTGGGTACTGGGGGCACCTATTGAGTGGAGCACTGGGTGTGGGGAATGGGGAATGAATCTTGGAACACTGGAAAAAAAATTAAGTAACACTAAAAAAAAAAACTAATGATATATATTGACTAACTAAACATATTTTTTTTTATAAAACTGTTTTTTAGCTCTCTTCAGGGGACAGCATGGTACTGGCATATAAACAGAGAAACAGACCAATGGAACAGAGTGGAGAGCCCACATATGGACCCACAAATCTATGGTCAAATCATCTTTGACAAAGCAGGAAAAAATATCCAGTGGAAAAAGGACAGTCTCTTCAATAAATGGCGCTGGGAAAATTGGACAGCTACATATAGAAGAATGAAACTGGACCATTCGCTTACACCACACACAAAGGCAAACTCGAAATGGATGAAATACCTCAATGTGAGGCAGGAATCCATCAAAATCCTGGAAGAGAACATTGGCAGTAACCTCTTTGACATCGGCCACAGCAACTTCTTTCAAGACACGTCTCCAAAGGCAAAGGAGACAAAAGCGAAAATGAACTTCTGGGACTTCATCAAAATAAAAAGCTTCTGTACAGCAAAGGAAACAATCAACAAAACAAAGAAGCAACCCACGAATGGGAGAAGATATTTGCAAATGACACTACAGACAAAGGGCTGGTATCCAAGATCTATAAAGAACTACTCAAACTCAACACCCAAAAAGAA